>APFE031001253.1:0-66631 GCA_000404065.3 Pinus taeda | reverse complement strand
TTTATTGAGTGTTGAATTTAACATCTTGATATGAGAGTGATATGTGATTTGGTTCAGATTCGCGTTTTGTAAGTGTTTCTTAAAAAAATAAATATACTATCAACAAAAAATCTAGTTTATAATATAAACAAATGAATATATATATTTGGTTATTTTTAATTAAAACATCATAAAAAATCAATAACCTCACTTTCATTGTGTTCTCTTGGTTTGTTTTTAATATTATAATTTAATATGTAGAAAAAGTAGTAAAAATATTTCACTTTTGCTCTCAATGCCATTGATAAAATATTTGGATGACTATGTTAAGCTATATATATACACACATAGATATATGATATTTTCATTATAATGATGTGTAGTAGAGGGATGTATAGTTGCCTTTTAAAAAAAAATTAAAAATAAAAATATTAGTAATAATTTTGTTCATTGGAGCAGATCAATTGATGATTGGGGTGATATAAAATCATGTAAATTAAGAGACTTAAGGTTCAATCCCCAGAAGATAACATCTCTACAGAAAAAGAAGAAAGCATTGATCATATATGATGCAGATACAAAATAGACCCAATTATAGATTCATAATAAAATATTTTATTATATCTTAATAATACATATATTTTTAATGATGATGTTTTCGACACTGCAAATGAGAACAACTATTGGAGCTAGGGTTTGAAGCTTGAGCTAGGGTTTTACTTTGGGTACCATGGCAGGATGTGAAGGAGGGAGCATTGCTCCCTCCTACAGTCAAGCAGTTACAGGTAGGAATAAGGACGCCGGAAAGTAGTTCTTTAAAGAACCTCTGAAGGGACAAAGGAATATTGGGAAGAAATGAACATCAAGAACTCGAAGGGGATCAACGAGAACCAAATAAACAGAAGGCAATTTGGGGTAGCAGTGGAAAGCCAACTTCCACAAGATCAACTGGGGCCTATAAACCCAAATCGAGCACGATACCACGGGTCATATTGAGTGATCTAGTGATTCAAGCGCATAGCGATCATATCACGAAACATGCGATCATATGCAAGTTTATGGGGTTATGGCCGACGAAGAGGCTGCTACATGTCTAGATAAGGAGCCATTGGAAGCCAAAGGGGGAAATACGCTTACATCTAGGTTCTAAGGGCTTCTTCACAGTGGTGTTCACGAGCCTAGAGGATAAAGATAGGGTGTTTGAAGGAGGGCCATATTTCTACGTTGCAACGGGACTCTATATGAGGCCATGGATGATGAATTTTGTCCCAGAACATGAAACATTCACATTGGTTCCAGTATCGATAAGATTATACTCACTTCCTCTGGATTATTGGTTACCAGAATCTCTGAAAACAATAGGCAACAAGCTGGGGCATTTTTTAAAAATCTTAGATGCAACTCTGAAAAGAAAATACACTTCCTTTTCCCGAATATGTGTGGAAATGGACTTATCTCGAGACTTTTCGGAAGCGATAATTTTAGAAATATATGATGAAGAATGGGTGCAGATAGTGGACTATGAGCACATCCCATTTCAGTGCTGTAAATGCCATGAGCATGGGCATTTATTCAGAGACTGCCCAATAAACAAGATGGAAGGAAATGTAAAATCTATTGAGGATAAAAATCACGAGGGTTTCACCAAAGTTGGGAGCAAAGGGAAAGGAGGCAAACACCCACAAAAGAAGATGAATGAGGATCAACATTCAAAATACAATCGGTTCAAAATCCTAGAGGAAGAAGAGGGGAACAAGGAAACTGTCTAGGAGATCGAGCAAACAAACAATGAGAAGGATAAAGAAACTGACATAGAGGACATCATAGTAAACGACTAGCAAAAGGATGATCTACCAAGCAGTATGGAAGTAAGTAGTGACCAGGAGATGACTCCAAGTGAAGCGGGAACAGAGGACCATGAATTACAGTGAATTCTAGATAAGGAAAATCTTGATCTAGAAAAATTTTTGGAGCAAGGGATGACCATAGGAGTGGAATCCCTACCAAAGGAGGATAATGACAAGGTGTAACAACTCTTTCTTTGGAGATCACGAGTGAAGAGTGCAGGAGTAAAAAAAAAATCATGATAGCTAGGAACATATTGGGGTCAAAATGATGGATAATGTACAGGCACAATCTTCAAAGAACTCAGGAAGGAAAAGAGGAAGAAAAAGACAGAGTGAATTGCTAAATGAATGTGGAAAGCTTTTGATTAACTCAGGTAAGATGAAAGATCTTACCAGCGATTCGTTTACTAACCTTTTTTAATGAAGCTTACAACCTGGAATATTAGAGGTATCAGAAATAGAAGGAAACAACGGAATCTTAGTAAAAGAGTGAAAGAAGAAAAACTAGATATGATTTTTATTCAGGAAACGAAATGTTCGATGGACAAGATCAGAAAGATTCACAGTAAGTGGCTAATCAAGTATGAGTATCTAGAGGTTAAAGCAAAAAACTCGGCAGGGGGAATCCTTACGTTGTGGGACCCACTTAAATTTGGGAACCTGGATGCTAAAGCATCGAGTAACTATCTTTATGTGGTTTGTTAACCTGTAGGTGATAAGGAAATATACATGATCACAAATGTTTATGGACCTCAAAGGAAAGCAGACAAACTCAATCTTCTCATCTCCCTTGAGGATCTAAGAGCAAGACACCCCAATCTGTCCTAGATAGTTGCAGGAGATTTCAACATGATAAGATCTCTCTCAGAGAAAAAAGGTGGTATTAGACAGCTAGGAAGAGACTCCATGACCTTTCAGAACTTCATAACGAAGATGAGGCTTGTGGATACAGTAACAATAAATGGAACTTTCACTTGGAACAACAAGAGGGGAGGAGACTCTCAAGTCGCCTCCAAACTTGACAGATTCATTATTTCAAAGGACCTCTTTCTTACAGGCCCTACCATGACAACTTCTATTTTGTCTTTTGGAGGATCGGATCACTAGCCTGTATCGCTAGAAGCCACCTTCATGGGAAAACCAAGAAACAAACCTTCCAGGTTTGAGAATGCCTGGCTCACTCACCCCAATTTCATCAGTAATATTGACAAATGGTGGAAAGAGGATCTGAACATTCAAGGCACTAAAATGTACATGCTCCAACAGAAACTCAAACACATCAAATCCAAACTTAAAGTTTGGAATAGAAAAGATTTTGGTGATATATTCAGGGCCAAAAGAGAAGCTGAACAGAAGCTCAAGGAGATCAATCAGATCAGCATCACAGATTGCTTTAACGAGGAGAGGCAAAGGTCAACTGACTCTTTGCAGGAAGTATGGGAAGAACGATGCTTGCAAGAGGAAATCTTCTAGAGACAAAAATCAAGGATACAGTGGATCAGAGAGGGAGAAAGGAACACAAAATTCTTTCATAGATCCACCATGGCTCACAGGGCACACAACAGAATCACAAAACTTAGAGATTCTCAAGGGAGAGAGATTGAAGCTCACAATGAAATGGAATCAATCCTTGTACAACACTTCCTCAATATTGCAGAGGAACCTCTAGAGGATAGATCCAGGTTCATTGACCACTTTACTCAGTACATCCCCCAATTGGTCACCAGAGAGGACAACCATAATCTCAACAGGCTAGTGTCGGAAGAGGAGGTCAATGAGTGATCAACGAAATGCAAAATGGAAAAGCTCCAAGCCCGGATGGGTTCAATGTAAAGTTCTTCAAAGCCTGCTGGGATATAGTCAAACAGGATATCCTTGAGGTTGTGGAAGACTCAAGAAAATCCAAAAAGGTTCTGAAGGCTCTCAATGCTACCTTCATAGCTTTAATCCCAAAACAGGAAAATGCCATGACTCTAGATGGTTTTAGACCAATAGCCTTACGTAATGTGGTGTACAAAATTATTTCCAAAGTGATAGCCAACAAACTTAAGCCCCTTCTACCTTCTCTCATCTCGGAGGAGCAAACAAGCTATGTGGAAGGAAGACAAACCCTCAACAATATCATCCAAGCTCATGAGGTGGTGCATTCTCTCAAAAGCAACAAACAAGCGGATATGATCATTCAGTTGGAGCTTGCAAAAGCCTATGACAAGTTAAGTTGGCCTTATATAAGAGCAATTCTAAGAGCATACGGCTTCAACCAAAATTGGATAAGATGGGTTATGGCACTCGTCACCACAACTAGCTTCTCTATACTACTTAATGGAGCGCCATCAAGAACCTTCACACCCTCTAGAGGACTCATATAGGGAGATCCACTCTCACCTTTCCTCTTCGTTCTCATGATGGAAGGGCTAGGAAGAGAAATTAAAATGGAAAATGCTAAAGGACACATTCAGGGTATCAAGCTCACCTTGGATGGAGAGGCAAACATCAATAATTTGTGGATGACACTATGCTGCAGGGCATACCCACAGTCAGGGAAGCCAGAGAGATTAAACAAATCTTGAACGACTTTGCTAGGGCAGCAGGCACAGAGGTAAACCTCAACAAATCCAAAGTCTTTTTCTTTAACACTAACATCTCTATCTAGAGAAATATTACTAGAATTCTTGGTTTCCAAAGGGAGCAGCTACCTTCCAAGTATCTGGGAATACCTCTCACTGACAAACCTCTCAGCGAGAAAGTATGGGAGCCAATATTAAATAAACTTTAGGATAAGATCAGAAAATGGACATGTAGGGCACTAAACTTGGCAGGGTGCTTAGTGCTCACACAAGCGGTCTTGCAAGCAATTCCCATCTTCATGTTTTCAGCTCTTCCAGCTCCTAAAGGGATTAAGCATCAAATTCGGAGCATTCAAAGGGATTTTCTATGGGGCAGAGGAGGAGAAAAAGAAGTGGGCCTTAGTTGCTTGAGACAAGATATGTAGGCCCAAAAGCCATGGTGGCCTGGGGCTTCAATACCCTAAAACCCTCAGTAGATTTTCGGGAGCCAAACATTGGTGGCGTTGGATTAAGGAATCGACGGCTCCTTGGACTAAGCTTTGGAAGCAAAAATATGCTAAGCATTGGCAAGAGAAGGATCACATCAGAATGTCAGGGCAAATCAGAGGCTCCCATATTTTGAACTTGGCTTGCGAAAACAAAAGTTTAGTCCAGCAGCATAGCTTCTTGGAAATTCCGGCAGGGAATCTTACATGATTTTGGGAGGACAACTGGCAACAATGACCCAATATATATAAGGAGGAATTAGCGGCTCTCAAGCGTGACACAAATAACAAAGGTCTACTCATGGCCAAAGATTTCTGGGACCAAGACAGGAACAATGGAAAATGGAGGAAGTGGAAGGATCTAGGCCATAGTGATGAAAGTCCTCTAAAAGCCATGGGAAAAGAGCTCAATCAAGAACTAGAGCATAGAAGGATTCTAGTCTCCTCCCTACCTGACCAATTGAGATGGGGAAAGAACACTGAAGGCAACTTTAACCTCAAAGAAGCTAAACAGGAAGTTACAAGACTTATCTATAGAAATCTCGATCAAGTATGGAGGAAAATTTGGCAGAGCCCCTATTGGATGAAAATAAAAATATTCATCTGGCTAGTGCACCAAAGGAAAATCCTAACCTGGGAGAATCTCCAAAAAAAAAGGCTTCATTGGCCCTTCCAAATGTTACCTATGTGGCTCACATGAGGAAACAATGGAGCACCTTCTCATCCTCTGTCCTTTCACATCCAATGTCTGGGACTGGGTGGCCTCAATCTTTAGACAAATAGATAGGTATGGTCTCAGCATCTCCAACACTTTGAAGAATTGGAGAAAGAACTTTTCAGGGAATGAAATTATTAATACAGCCTCGATCCTGGTTCTAGCCTTTGTAATTTGGAATGTTTGGAAAGAGTGTAACAGACAAATTTTCAAAAACAAAGGTTGCAAAGCCCAACATATCATTGAACTAATTTTAAAGCAGCTCAAAGACACAGTTAGAAGCCTGTTGAGGACTCTGCCTAAGAATCCTCCTCTACCCCAAGAGGCAAATATTATACTTCATTTAGGCCTACCGCCAATAAGCCCACAGGGATTAATCAAGGGAATAAACCAAATAAATGCAGACATCAACATTTGGAAGCCTCCTCCTCAGGGCTTTCTAAAGGTTAATGTAGACGGAGCCTCTAAGGGCAATCAAGGGCTAGCTGGATTTGGGGGTGTTATCAAAGATGAAAAGGGTCAAATAAAGAAGATTTTTCATGGCCACTTGGGCAAGACCACTAATAATATGGCGGAGCTCTTGGCTCTTGAGCAATGCTTGGAAATCTTGTTGGACTCAAACTTACATAATGTCATCATTGAAGCGGACTCGGAATTGATCATTAGAGCGGCCAAGAAAATATGCAATGGCACTTCTCCAGATAAAGTATCGAAGCATTGGAAGCTTTTGCAGGTCTTTCACCGAATCCACTCCCACTTGCAAACCTTAAAAATTGTTAGTTTTGTCCATGTGAAAAGGAAAGCTAACATGTTAGCAAATCGTCTAGAGAACAAAGGAGTCACCAACAAGGACAAGGATTATAGCTCTGATTGGGACCTGTTAACCCCAAGTAAACTAATGGAGGATTGTCTTGGTCAGGTGGACAAGGATATGAAGTTATGGATGCATAGGAAGGATCAAAATGACTCAGGGAATAGGCAAGAGGATACGGCACCCTAAACAGGCACCCCTTTTTGGTTCTGGCTGTAATACCCAGCTAAGTATTACTTCGGATATGTGGCAAAAGGACTGGCTATGGAAGCCTCACAAGTTTGATCTTCCTTTGCCAAATACATTATGTGGAGGTTTTGATGGTGTTTTGGGTCATGCAGAGATTTTGAATAAGCAACATAAGAGTAGTCTGATGCTCTTGATTAACGGTTATCACTCAGTGAACGAGCGCGCTAATTTTTCCGCAAAGAGCTCGATTCTAAAACCACGAGCAGTCTATCGGGTGAGGTCTAAGTGGTTTCCAGTAGGCTCTGGTTCCACTCTCTATGGGACACATAACAGCGAGAGGTGAGAGAATACCGCTTACATCGGGCGGTTATTGCTTGCGCTACTTTTCCACACGATATCGGCGTAGACCGTTGGATCCTTATCGGGTGATCAATGGTGTTGGATGAAACGTGCACATTGGTTTGACATTTCGGATCCGAAAAAGTTTAGAGGGCTAGCCTAATGTTTAATCGGATCTAGGAGACAGGTTCATGTGTGAGCTTGGGGTGGGCCCGTTCTCAAAGAGGGTACTTTACATCTTGGTAGTACAAATCATAAGGCACTCTGCTCTTCAAGATTACTGGAGTTTTTTGTTGGTGTTTGGAATCATTTTTGTGCATCCTTGGTGGAACACATGTGGCTTTTGTGGGGACCTCGGTTCGGTGGAACCGCTTAACAAAATGTTTAGAGTTTCCTTGGGTTTTTGACTGCTCGGTCAGATAGTATATCGGCCTCTTGTCCTGAACACTGCCCGCTCGTAGGGTGAGTGGTTGTCTTTTGCCTACACAACTGCCTATTCACTGCTCACAGAGCTAGTGTGGCTTTTGTAAATTATTTATCATTGAATAGTTTAATAGAAGGTACCACTCTTATTGATCAAAATATAATATTTTTTTTCATTATATCTATTTTAATATTTTTTTAAAAAAATTAAGCATGTTATATCACAATTTAATAGGATATATACAACATTTAGTTATATATTTATATTAAAATGTGTTTTTAAATATACAAAAAGCTTATAACTTTTGTATCATTCATTTAAATAAAATTAATAATAATAAATATTTCAAAATTGGTTATAATAAAATATTTGTAATATCTTAATTAAAAAGATAAAAAAAATTTAATATTTTTTTTTACAAGCACATATAAGTTAAATATTAATAATGTTTATTTAATAATTTGTTTTTTCTTAGTTTTATTTATTTTTAATAATTTTGTCCTTATCTCTATTTTTATATAAAAATATGGAAAAAATAAAAAAGCATATTATATACACAATTTAATCTGATATATATAAAATTTAGCTTAGATATATTTTATATGTTTATGTTAAAATGTGTTTTTAAATATAAAGGTGTAACATCCATCGGGAAAAAAAAATTACTACATACACATTTACTATACCTCTTAACATGAGTATGAGTATGGTATGTAAGGCATGTTATAACCCTTGTGATTGAAAAATTAATCGAACTTTCATGGTGTCGTTCGATCATATGCCATTTGGCTATGTGACAATGTTGGAAAGAGTGCGTTTAGATCTACATTGCTTAATGGTTAGGGTTTTCATTGATAGTTGAATGGAAAGGAGATAGTTACAGGATAACCACCCTCTCACTCTTGGGCCTTTGTCAACTCATTCGATCCTTACCTGAGAATGGCTTTGGATTCAATGGGTATAACCAAATTCAAGTTGCCCCTGAAGACCAAGAAAAGACCACCTTTATATGCCCTTGGGGAGCATATTCATATCGAGTGCTCCCCTTGGATGATGCAATTCTCTTGCCACTTTCCAAAGGGTTGTGCTAGGAATATTCTCTGACCTAAGCAACAATTATGTCAAAATCAATATTGGATGAATTTATAGTGTATAGGGATACCTTTTAGGATACCTTCAATAATTTGAAAAATGTACTTGTTAGTTGTCAAGGGACAAACCTTTCCCTTGGTCACAAGCAATGTAAAATTTCGTTAACTAAGGGGATCATCCTAGGTCATCATATATCACCTAGAAGGATTGGGTTGGATCTTGCCAAAACCGAAGTTATTTGAAATCTTCTAATTCCAACAACTAAGAAATTTGTTCATAGCTTTTTGGGATATGATGGATATGGGGATTTACTCATAATTTTGCTAAAATGGCATCACATTTATTCCAATTACTATTCAACCAAATTTCTTTGTATCAACAAATTTTAGATCACGTTTGAAACATTAAAAGAAAAATTATCAAATGCTCATGTCATAAGAACCACAAATTGGTCTCTACCTTTTCACATATCTTTGAATTACTTTGATACAAAAAATGGGACTATATTAGGCAGAATAAGGAACAAAAGTTTTATCTTATATATTTAGTTAGTAAGAATGTCACTCCTATAGAGAAAAATTGCCTAGTTACTAATAAAGAATTCCTTGTTGTATTCCATTCTATTAATAAATCCCACTATTGCATTACAATATTATTTTTTTTATTTAGGCTCTAAACAAAGGGATTATTATTCCATAGATTTTGGCTTAGGATTTACTAGACAATGGGCAAGATGAATGCAAAGAGTTTCCTAGATCATGTGGCAATTAACCTCTTACATGGAATGGAAATAACTAAGTCATGTATGTACCTTATACCCTACACATGTTGATGAAGATAGAAGACTTGTTGCAATAGCTGGAAACTTTGCTCTTTACCAGAGATCCCACTCCAACTCTTTAGTCATAATACCTACACACATACACAACCAAACAAAGATGATGTTTTTCCCTTTCCAATAGGAAAATTAGACTACAAAACAAATATAATCATGTCAAAAATGAACATAATCTCATAACCATGAAAATTTAGATATGGAAATAAACTTTATGTTCATATAAGATAGCATTAAAATAATTAGATATACCTTCCAATGTTTAGTTCTCCTCCAATCCCTTGTTCCTTAGTCTCCCTTATCTCACTCATAAACTGGTCTCATTCATGTAGCAAGTGGGGACCTAGTCTAGTGGTATTGTTGCAACATAAAGTTACCTCGTGGTCTTCTCCTCCTTTCTTCATCCTTGTGAGAATCTCATTATAAAAACCATTTTTAGATCTAGGAAGATGTATTTGGACACTTGAGCCATGAGAAGTTAGGCTTAATGCCACATGAATTGGGTGGATATAATTCATGGATATACTTCATGGCATGTGAACCAAGCAATTAGAATTCGTGCATAAGTTTCATGCTCAATTATAAGATTTTCCAAACTCACTAAAGACCTTCTTGTCAATTATGAAATAATTATTATTTCATAATTATGAAATGATGAGAAAATGATTATGACAAAAGTCCTCAATTATGTAATTTCATCCCCATTACATCTTAATAACTTCCTTGTAGGACTCATATGAAAAAAAAAGGTGAAAGGATATGTCTTTTATCTAGCAACTCAAGTAAGTTGAACTAGGGTCTCTCTCACTAAAATGAAGTGGCAAATATGGTTATAGCATACTCCCCTTAATGCATGAGGTCAAAAGATAAAATGATGGAAAAAATGCATTACAATAAAAATGTATGGAAGGAGTTGGTATCAAGGGGTCAGAGGAGATAAACTCTGACAAATGAAGTCTTACGAAATGGAATACTCAGATATGAAAGATAAAGATGTAACATCCCTAGTGAAAAGTTCATGTAATAAAAGTTAATAAAGGTAAAATAAGACCACGGTTAGGGGACACTTATTCCAAATTGAATGTTGGGAAAATATAACCTAGAGGGCATCACTGGATGCGTATTTTGGCTAAGGAAAATTGGCAAAGGCTAAGGAAAAGGCATTAAAAGGCAAAAAGGCATTTTTGGCACATTTATTTATGAAAATAAAGGAAATTAGGGAAAAAGGAAGGTAAAAGGTCAGAGGTTTCATGTGAGGAGGAAAATGATGGAAAATGAAGAAATTAGAGGCCTCATGCATAAAAAGGCTTCAAAGGATCAGTTCATGGCTTTTTTCAACTTCAAGTTTGGAGCTTTCTAATTATTTTATCTCTCTCACTCTCTTGGTAACTTGAGTTTTCTTGGAACACTCTAGTTTTGAGCAAAGGAAAGGGAACTCAAGAAAAGGAAAGGAAAAGAAAGCAAGGAACAAGGAAAGGAAAGCAGGATCAAACAACTTCAGCATGAATACTTGTAGGTAACCTTTTGCATGTGTGATTTCCTAGATGGTTTGGACATGCATGGATTTGCATGTTGGTGCATGGTTCTCTTGTTGTCGGTGGCATGGTCATGTCGGGTAATGACAATGGTTTTCAACCTAGCCTATCCTTTTTCCAGATGCCATGGTATGTTGGGATGTTTATTTCAGTTTTGGAACTTTGGAATTGCCGGATGGATTTCGGAATTCAGGGCAGAAATGGTCTCAAAGTTCATTCCCAAAGGCCTAGGAATCCCTTTACCGGTTTTGGTGGGGTACACGGTAAATCCTGAGGAAGGAGTGTCGGTTTAAAGCCTAGTGGTCAAGGTTTGGATTGCGGTAAGCTTGAGAGACAAGGAGACGGAAAAATCTTGAACGATAGTGATGGATTCCAGATGGCATTTCAAGTTCTGTTTGGTTGTAATCAGAGCACCAGTTTTGGTTGGATCATGGTTGGATGAGGGTGGAAGTGCTTTAACCTCTGGATTTCCTTTATAGTTCTTGGATTGGTTGTTCTATTAGATCCCACATTCATGATTGAAATATGGCACGGGGGTGACTGGCTGAAAGAGAGATTTGGTTCAACCATGTCTATGGTCGGGTGGTACGTGGAAGTCCTGAACCTGGTCAAATTTTCCTATGATTAATAGGAGAGCTAAGTTCCTTTAATTTTGCATTGATTTATATGTGGATTTAATGGTTGTCATATCTCTGATATTTATATGGTTTTACGCTGATTATAAGCATGGTTGAATGACTAGTTCATGTCATGCTTATTTCATATATTTACTTGTAATTGTTAAATGTGTGGACGCAAGACCTAGTGGATGAGGTAGTAGTTCAATAAAGAAGGAGGTGATCCTTCTGGTTATGTTTCATAAGTTTTTTTGGTTATTTATGCTATGTTTTGTATCCTAGACCTATGGGTTGCATTGATGCCAAGTGTTTGACAGAATGTCAGTCTCGGTTGGGGATGCTCAAGCTTAGTACTGAGGGTGATTTTTTATCAATCAACATGGTTATCATGTTTGTAATGATTTCTGAAAGTTACAACAAGTTCTGGGCAGAGGCCAAGATTCTGGGCCAGAAAAGTGGCTCAAATCCCAAGGTCGTTGGCACAGAATTGGAAATTCTGGACCTGCACGCAGGCCTATGAGAACGACTTTAGGTTGTTGGTAGCTCCCTTGCCCATAGCATAAGAGCGACTAAGGCCTAAGAGCTACAAAATAGAAATGCGACCTAGGGACACGCTGTCTTAGTGGATGACTTGCCTCCTGCGGGGTTTGTTGATGATGTTGGATGATTGTATGTGATGTTCCATCGGTTCCACTTCCTTAAGGTTACATAAGAGGTCAAATTTGATTATAGTAAAATTTCTCCTGATGTTTACCCCGATTGGCATGGTCAATTTGGGTAGACCTGGGAGGGGGTGTTATAGATTGGTATCAGAGCATGGGTATGCTCTCTTTGGGCCAAATTTGGTGCTACAGATATGGGTGAATGTGTTGATCATGCATGCATGTCAATGGTGTGTGGCTCTTACACTTGTGTCCCATGTGCTTGTTGCACTGCATCATATTGATCATGGTAGTAGTAAGGTTATCATGAGGAACTTGATGTCGATTTTATGGAAGGAATCGCCATGAGTATATGATTGTTCATACAATTATATGCAACTTGATTACATCCTTGTACGTTGGGTTGCTTCTTTGTTATTTGATTGCGTGCATCAATCTTGTAGGTTGATTACAAGAATTTATTTCTTATGCTCAACTACATGTGGTTACGCATATGTGTAGTTGATTAGGCATTTCATATGCAAGTGGATAGTTGCATGAGGCAATGTGTATACTGGAGTATTAGTTGTTGTCATACATGAGGTCATAGCATGCATTGTTGATATCGCCTTGCATTGATGACTAGACCCTAGTTAGTATGATGGTTATGCGTAAATTCACTTATTGATATATGTTTATATGTTATTATGGTTATGTTGTACATGCATCACGCTAATTTGATGATCTAAGAAAAGGTTATCCTACCCGAGTATGCTGAGGTACATTGATTTATGGTGATTTGGTTTAGTTGACATAGTATGCCTTGCAGGAAAGAAATCAGATGGCTAGCAAGGTGGTAGACTACATAGAATCTCCCTTTGTATCAGATGGACAGCATGGTGTGGGACACTCTTTTGACTTAGCAGACACCTTGAGAAGCCTAAAGGAAGAAATAATGAGTTTCAAAGTAGACAATGACAAAATCATGCAGGCACAAAAGAAACAAGCAGAGGTGAATGTGATATTGCTCCAAAGTTTGTCAAATTTGCAGTGACAAGGACCTCTTTGGATCAACCATGGACATGAGGATAGAACTAATGGGGCATATGGAAACAAGTCTCATAGCAGACACAGGTCAACTAGATAAGACACTATCAGAGATGGGAGGTTGTTGGACACTCCGGAGAGGTACTAGACACGGGTATTACTCTAGTTATGGTTTTTATAGACATCATGATCGTCATCATTATCATCTGTACAGGAGGAATGATAGGGGATATTTGTCGGATAAGTTCAAGAAGGCAAAGCCACTTACCTTTGATGGAGAGAAGAAGAAATCACAGGATGTAGAAGTTTGTTTTCTTGGCATGCGGAGATTCTTTAGATTGCATGATTACTCAAAAAATATGAAAGCAAGAATAACCCTTTTCAGTCTCAAAGGTAAAGTGGATATTTGGTGGAGAGACGTGAAGAATGTCAAGGACATACATTAGGATGGGTTGACTTGGCATGCATTTGAAAGGCCCTTCAAGAAGAAGTAACTATCTGAGAGGTATGATGATGACAGAGCTAAGGAGTTTTATGAGTTGTGGATTGGTTCTATGACAGATGAAGAGTTTACTAGCATATTTTTGGAGTTGTTGAGATATGTGCCTTACCTCAGATAGGAGAAGGTCGAGGTTTAGAGATTCATCAGTGGATTTCCAGTTGCATACAGAGATCGAATTGAGTTCGATGAGCCTAAATCGTTGGAGGAGGCCATCCGAAAATTGAAACATTGTTATGATCAGTCGAAGCGCAAAGTTGAGCCTAAACACGACTTGAAAAGAAACGAAAAAGCTAAAGAAAAATGGCCACTAAAGAGAGGAAGACCTCAAGATGCAAGTGGAAAAGATAATGAAGTTACTTACAAGAAATTCAATATAGCTGAGAAGGGACATGAAGAGAAGCAGGCTAGAGGCAGTGGTAAGGAACCATTACAATGTTGGATATGTGGTAAGGATTATTGTAAGAGGGCTTGTCCGCAATATCAGAGTGGCGGTAGACCCCATATCTACAGTGCTAAGGAGGCGCATATAGTTGGTGATGTTGCTCATAGCATTCCTCGAATTTATGCAGTTGTGGACAATAGGGAGGCAAAGCATCGATCATTAAGATGGATGGTAAGCTTTGTGATCAAGTTGTTTCTATTTTGATTAATCTTGGATCTAACTATTGTTATATAAATCCTAACCTGGTGGATAAGTGTGGTTTGAGAAACTAAGTGCATGCAGAATCTTGGTTGGAACAGTTGGTTACTGGTAAAAAGAAGTGAGTTCACCATTGGGTAAGAGCTTGTGCATTTGAGTTAAATGGTATGCCTACAGTATCGCATTTCAATGTATTGCCATTGGGATCGCATAGTATGCTTTTGTGTATGGATTAGCTATACCTTCATAGAACCAAAATGGATTTCTTCAACAAGGACATTGAGTGTGTGAATAATAGTGGGGAAAAAGGACCTTGCAGGGAAATAAGAAGCCTACATCAGTGAGGATGGTTAACTCTATGCAGGCTAAGCGTAGTTGCAGAAAAGGTTCGGTGATGTTTTCAATACACATTTCTAGTGACAAGGGTAAGGATATTGAGAATGTTGATGTGTTGAGCAAGTACCCAGTATTGCAACAGTTTCGGGATGTATTTCCTGAGGACATTCCAGAGTTTCCACCTCACAAGGAGGTAGACTTTTCTATTGAGTTAATGCAAGGGACAACTCCAGCATCGAAAGCACCTTACAGGATGAGCCCACCTGAGTTGGTAGAGTTGAAGTTGTAGCTAAAGGAAATGTTGGACAAAGGATACATTAGACCCAATGTATCGCATTGGGGCAGACCACTGTTGTTCGTAAAGAAGAAAGATGGTACTCTTAGATTGTACATTCATTATAGATAGTTGAATAAGATAATGATCAAGAACAGGTACCCTTTTCCGATGATTGATGATTTGATTGATCATCTAAAGGGAGAAAAAATGTTCTCTAAGATCGACTTGAGATCAAGATATCATCAGGTATGCATCAAGGAAGAGGATATCTTCAAGACTATGTTCAGGATCAGGTATGGGCATTATGATTTTGTTGTTGTTCCATTTGGCCTAACTAATGCTCCATCTACATTCATGTGTTTGATGAATAGTATGTTGCATCCTTATTTAGACAAGTTTTTTATTGTATTCATTGATGACATACTGGTATTTTCTAAGAATGAGGAGGAACATGTCGAACATTTAGCAGCAATGTTGAGATTGCTAAGAGAGCATCAATTGTATGCTAAACTCAGCAAGTGCAACTTCTTTCAGACTCAGGTACACTACTTGGGACATCTCATCTCCAAGGAAGGCATAGCATTAAATCCAGAAAACATAAGGGCCATCATGGAATGGGAAGCTCCTAAGAATGTAGATGAGGTGAGATCATTTATGGCATTGGCAAGTTACTACAGAAGGTTTATCAGGAACTTCTCACGCATAGCATATCCTATTAAATCATTGCAACGAAAGGGTAAGAAGTTTGAATGGAAGGTGGAATGTGAAGATAGTTTTGAGCAACTTAAGCAATTGTTGACACATGCACCAATGCTAAAGATTGTGGATCCCAACCAGGAGTTTGTTGTGTGTACAGATGCTTGCAACTTGGTGGAGTTCTCATGCAAGGGAAAGTAGTGTGCTATGAGTCATAGAAATTAAATGTTCATGAGCAGAACTACTCGACGCATGATCTTGAGCTAACATTGATTATACATGCATTGAAGATTTGGAGGCATTCTCTTCTAGGCAAGAGGTTTACATTGATGAGCGATCATAGTGGGTTGAGGTATTTGTTTGAGCAACCAAATTTAAATTTCAGGCAAGCTAGATGGTTGGCTACCCTTAGTGAGTTTGACTTCGAGATCAAATACATCATAGGCAAGGAGAACCAGGTTGCAGATGCTCTTAGCAGGAAGGTACAGGTAAATCATATAGTAGTTATAAGCTCTTATGGGACAGAGTTACAGGATGGGACTTTGCAGGAAGGACAACGGGATGACAAATACATGGATATTATGCACATGTTACAATAGAGCATAGGTACAAGTACAAGTGATTGGAATGTAGACTATCACCTCACAGCAGATGACTTGGTAAGATTTTGAGATAGGATCTATGTGTCGAATCACAGTGAGCTCAAGAAGCTTATCTTGAGGGAGTTTCATGTGAAACCGTATTCGAGTCATCCAAGATATCATAAGACATTGATGGCGGTAAAGAAGTTCTACTATTTGTCGAATCTAAAGAAAGAAGTGGTTAAGTTCGTGGCTAGATACTTAGATTGTTAACAAATAAAGGCGGAGTGCAAGCATCTAAGAGGTCTATTATAGCCTATAGCGATTTCAGAATGGAAATGGGAGGTCGTTTCCATGGATTTCATCACAGGTCTTCCAAGGACAGTGAAACATCATGATTCTATTATGGTCGTGGTTGACAGATTGAGCAAGGTAGCACAGGTGTTCATCAGAGAGATAGTGAGGTAGCACAGGTGTTCATCAGAGAGATAGTGAGACCACATGGTGTTCCAAAGGAGATTTTGTCAAACAGAGATGAAAAGTTAACTTCCAAGTTTTGGAAGGAGCTATTTGCAATTTTGGGTACAAAGTTGGCCTTCAACACAGTCTATCATCCGTAGACAGATGGTCTGATAGTGAGAGTCAATAGGATCTTGGAAGATATGCTAAGGATGTACGTGATGCACCAATAGAGGAAATGGGAAGAGTATCTACAATTGGTGGAGTTTGCATATAATAATGGCTATGAGGAGTCATTGAGGATGACTCTTTTCAAGGCATTGTATGGGTAGAGTTGTAACACTCCCATCAGCTGGAGTGATCCAATGAACATGGTACTTATTGGACCGGACATGTTGGCGGACATGGAGCAAGAAATGGAGGTTATTGTTGTAGCGGCTACAACCACCCTCCAAAATTTTACCTTAGCTTCGTTTTGGAGCCTCCCTACCAACCATCCTCAACAGCATGTCTTGCATCATCAAACATATATGCTTCATTTGTTCCTTAGTGTCTTTTCATCCTGTGCATTTTAGTTTGCTTCATTCCCCTCATAGGTTGTCTTTCTAGACTTAGACCATGTGTTGGCCAAGCAGCTCCCCCAAAAAATTGTGCAAATCAGCTAGCCAGCCTATTGAGCTCAAGAATTATGCAAATGAGTCTGTCAGGCTTCCCTCGGAAAATTACGCAATTCTGGAGGGGAACTAGCCTTCCCTCCATAAATTCCGCAAATCATCCTGCCATCCTGCTGGGCTCCAAAATTGCACAGAGTAGTCAGGTAGTCTTCCTCCAGAAAACTGCGCAATCTGACTCAGTACTGCTGCTCAGCCCAAAAAATGCATAATTCTGGAAAGCAGTCACCTGCTAACCCCAAAAATTGTGCAATCCATTTGGGACAACTAGCCTAGATCAGCCCAGGAACTGCACAAATTTTCATCCCAGGCTCACAAACCAATGCATGTGCCTTCAGGTTAACTGGTTCCCTCCGAGACCGAGCAAAATTGATTTGCATGCGTGGACTTTTTTTCTCAAGGCTACATGCAAAGGCATCCCTAGATTTAGGGACCTATTTTTAACAATTGGAGGTTACATGAAAGGCTCATTTTAGAAACCTTCCGCCAAGTGTCACGTTTCCTAGATTTGTGGCATGCGCATCATAACCTCGATTTTATCAAAACTTATTTACAGGATGCTACAAAGCTCTTTCCTCACATCGATCTTGCACCTCTGAGATCCCACATCGCATCTAGGAGTCATCGGCACATTCAGCTCAGTTGTTTCGAGGTAAGCCCTCTTTCCATGTTTTACGTTGTGTTTCTGTCATTTTTTGTGTTTCAGCTTGTGTGAGTGTTGTTTACTTGATTTCAATGGGTGCTTGTTGTCATTTTGATGTATCTTAGCTTGCAAAAGAATTGTTTCAACTTTCGTTCGCATCTCATTGTTGTCGCATGCATGACACTATTTTTGTGCCATGGTCGTTGCTGGGGCGACTCGCTTCACACACATGCATGATTTCCCATTTTCTGAACCCTGCACTTCTTATTTGCATGCATGATCATTCACTCTTGTTACAGTCAGTATCACCATGCATTCAGACTTCTCATGTTTTCAGTTGCCCATCGACGGGTCTAGATTGCCTTAGCCCGGACCTTGTCTTGCCTGGCTAGCATTGCGCATTTCTAGAAGTAAAGGCTCTGCCTTCCCTCCAGAAATTGCACAAGTCTGGCCCAACACTGACCTCCAAGCTTGCATTGCGCAATTCTAGGAGGCAATGCCTTGTTGCCCTAGAAACTGCACAATGAAGTTTATTGGTTTACATGTCATTGCTGACTAAAATTGGGCATTGTGCAGTTTCAGTCCTTAGCAGGCCAGTATTTTCTCTGTAAAGGATTGCTAGATGAGCATCCTAGATTTGTATTCAGATATTTATCCTACATAATAATAAACCCTCAGAATTGTTGCACTAGTTTTCCAGCATTGGGTTTTTCTGGGGACTATTGTGTCCAAGAATAAGTGTGTCCTATGTATCTTATTCTTTGCTCTATTTTTTGTTTCATGAGATCAAATATTTAATTAGTGTATGCTGCAAAAGTAATTTGCTTCAGTATTCAGCAGTGTTGATAATATCAGTATCGGAAAAATATCGGCAAGGGTCCAGAAAACATCTTATCGACAATATCAACGAAAATATCGACAAGCATAAAAAATGCATAATATATTCAGATTTTTCATATTTTTAAACATATAAAGCAATAACAACATGAAATAAACACACTGGCACATAAATATGAAGAAAGCACTAATATATATGATGTCAATAGAAATGATACATCAAAGGCGATACCAAATCCTGTTGATCCCTGATAATTGTATAATCAAGGACTGAAATGTGGAGAACCAATACAAAATAACATCACATATATAAAAGTATCTTATCATCATGAGTTATATGTAGAAAAACAAATAAATCATTGCCCTCTCCCCCTTTTACGGAAAAACATGATCGGTTGTTTTCCAGGCCTGCCCCTAGTACTAGAATGCTCTGGCCCTGCCTCTGCACCTAATGTCAAATAATGAGTGCTAGGTATGGAGTTGTGTTCTCCTATATCTATATCAGATGGTGTTGATGTCAATGCTCCCACAATGTCCTCCTCCTCCTCCTCCTCGTGCTTCTCCTCCAAGTTCTCCTCCTCTTATTGCTCCTCCTCCGAGTCCTTCTCCTCTTACTGGCGTTGTTCTAATGGGTCATCTGGCTCTAACCATGAACGTGAATCTTCCAAGATGGGCTCCTCAGATCCACCCTCCACTTAGACAATACATCAATATTGTCTAAGGAAATGGCATTTCGATCCACTGGTGCTTCTATTTGCTTCACTCAAAGTCGGATATTGTAATGTACATACACTAAATCATTGAGGCGTGTGAACTCCAACCTGTAAGAGTGTCAAAAAAATAATGGGCCTTGAGTCTTGACTCTTAACTCTTGAAGGTCATAAATTAAAAATTAAAAATTACAATAAGTGTAATTGCTCAACTGAAGGTTGGAGCTCAAAGTTATACTTGTTGCGCTTTTTTATGTGTATTTTTTCAAATACACTCCAATTGTCCTCACACCCTGAAGAGCTACATGTTTGACTCAACATTCTTACAACCAATTTCTGAAAATTTGGTGCCCTTGCACCATAGCTTTGCTGCTAAATATCTACAATAAAATAAAGAGACAAAAATTTCAAAAACTTAAAACATAATTAAACTTTCAAATAAAAGTTACATAATTGAATTTTAAAAATCTAGAATTATAAATAAGGAAATTCCAAATTGAAAATTCTAGTTTCTAATGAGTGATGACTCATCACTTACGTGGCATGAAGAGGGACCTTTACCTAATAGCATCATCAAAGCCAAATAGGCCAACACAATCTCGATAAAACTGTATCTCACGATTGATTTTACTACGAAGCTCAAGATCAGGTACCATCCTATGAATACATGAGTGGAGCCCTTCCATCACCTCGCCATCAAAATCAAAGCCGCATTTGTATGAAAATGTAAGGTTGAGGAAGAGTGGTGCTGCATGAATGGGTCGATGAAGCATCCTTGTCCACTGACTATCAATCACATCCCATAAAATCATATGCCTATCAAGGCTAGTAAAACCCTTGTCTGCAAATAAGAACAAATGGTCTCCTTGGCCCTATCCATGGCCTCATACAAATAAGCCATCGCTGGCTTCTCCGCATCTACCAATCTCACAAAATTTACTATAAGTTCACTAACTGAGCATGCTTCTTCTACTCCCTGCCAAAACGTGTCAGAGTGCACCATTTTTGCAATGGCTCTCCTGTCATGCCTCCTGTTGTATCTACAATTACACCACTCATCAAAAACAAACATTTAATTCAACTTGAACTGACATCGAAGCAAAGGCTGAAGAGTAATAAAGTTTGTGACAAAAGCTGTGATTGCAAGACGCCGCAACTCCTTGTTTCTAGTGAACCTCCTCATGAGGCTAAGAACAGAAGCATGGTTATAAATAAACTTGGGGACGCTCCTAGCTATATCAACCACCTCCTTGATAAAGGAGAGTTTCCCCATATCCTCAAGCAGCAGATTGATACAATGTGTTGCACACGGAGTCCAAAACAATGTGCAATGCCTCTCCATAAGCATCTTGTCGACAAACACATAATTAGCTGCATTGTCTATTATGACTTGCACCACATTCTGCACACCAATCTCCCAAACGAAGCCATCTAACAATTCACATATCGTTGTTGCACCTTTGATATGTGTTGATGCATCCACTGATTTAATAAACATGTTACCTTTAGGACAATGTACCAAGAAATTTCTATCTGTCCAACCATCAGACATCATTGTGCATCCAAAAACTTCCCATGGTTTTTTCAACTCCACCAGTCTAGAGTTGATGTCTTGCTTTTCTGCTTGAAGAATTAGCCCCCGTAACTCCTCATATGTAGCACTTTTGTACCCTGGGCCCACAACAACAATAGCATCACACATTGGCTGCCAAAATGGATTGGTTTTGGTGATGCTGAGAAGTAAGTCACTCCATAAAAGACACCTCCCCATGACTCTATCTGCTTCTTGCTTCTTCTTTTTAACAATTGATTTCATGACAGGTTCTGCTCCTGTCACGTTTCTAGAAAACAAAATGATGACTTCGCACTGGCAATAGTAGGTGATGCTGTGGAGCCCCTCCCACTACCCTCAACATCAAAATCAGAAAAAGATATCCCAAAGTATTTACCTGCACATTATGCCTTGTTTCTTTCTGTCTCTTCCTTCTTTCTTCCTTCTTCATTAATTGCTTCAAGAGTTTTTTGTATAAGCTCCAAACTAGAAACTATACAAATCCCAACATCATGTCCAGTGAGTCTAGCTAAATGCTATTTCAATCGCGTAACCCTTCCTATCATCCTAGTCCCACATAATTTGCATGATAGATATCCCTGATTTGTCCCACCATTAGGCTCCCCATACTCCCAAAATGGGTCCAAGGCTTTTGGCATATTTGAATAGTGAGCTAACTCAAACCTAGGGCACAAAAAAAAATGGAAATGATAAGTAATAACCACCTCATTTTACAAAATATTTTTTTTGCTACATTATTTGCAATGTGAATTCAATGAAAAATCATAAATGACAATAAGAGGGTGCATTTGAAAGTTGAAAAATAAATGGAGTTTGTTGTCCAAATATGGAAAAAACCCTTGCATTTGATCATGGGCATGAAAATCATAGCAAATGGAAATAGATAACAAAAAAAAATTGTTTGTAGGCAAATAGACAAGCAAGAATCACCCTAAATCTATCAAAAAAATCATTAACATAGGGGTTTATTGGAACATCATGTTAATGCAAGAAATGAAGATTGTCTCACTGTTCTTCAACCTTTGATCAACAAAATATTCGTTGTTGGTGGCTATTCAACCCTCGAATCCTCCTTGACAGCAAGCATAATGCTCTCCCCTTCCTTCTCCAACAATAAAAAAACAAGAATAAGGAAAAAAGACGATTTTGGCCTTTTCTAGCCGCAACAATGAATTTTTTCTCATGCCAATGATATTTTGGGTTGTAGCGCGATATTTTACCGAAATATCGCCGATAATTTCCTGAAATATTGCTGATAATTCAGAAATATTGTGATATTTTCGGGGAGACAAAATATCGCGATATTTGTGAATTTCAGCAATATTGTCATCACTGGTATTCAAAAGAATAATTTGATGAATGTAATTTAAAAATCAAGTAGATGAAGCAAATTCAGATTTGTTACAGTAGGGGTTCCTTCATTGTAGAAATTTGCACATGGTATTAGAGCATTGATTTTGAAACAGAAAGAGCAGATCCAGTGCTGAGTAGTGAGGCCAAAACCTGCACTTAGCAATAATTCAAATCCCCTTGAAGGGATTGCACAGTCATTGCCGGGAAGCAGATCCAAGGAAATCTCTCTCTGAGTGAGACGACAGAGGTACAATTTCCAGTTCATGAGTTTGCAAAGGCAGAGGGAGTGATGCAGAGCCTCAGAGCAATTCTTGAAGGGCGCAATTTCTGCTGGGGCAGAGATCCGCTAGAAAAGAACAAAGACACGTAGAAGGGGAATTTTCTCCTCAAAGAACTTTCTGCCAGAAAGTTCAAATTTCTCACACGCTGAGCGGTGCTAAGCAGTGACTAGAGGAGTTAGTTTGACAGTCGAGTGAGATGGCATCGCATGGGCTCAGAGATCAAGACAGGTTGGAGGGAGCCCCCAACTATGTCATATGGAAGACCAAAATCTTAGTTGTTCTAGAGGAATATGATCTCGAGGGCCACGTCAAAAGCGTTGTAGTTGTCCTGCGGACAACGATTAAAAGAAGAAGTACAAAGCCAAGCAAGGGAAGGCAAAGAGGCTCATTCTCGATGGAGTTCAAGATCATGTGGTCTCACACTTGTAGGGCAAGGATGCAACACAAGAGATGTGGGAAGCCTTGTCTTCTCTATACAAAGGATCTTCCAAACAACAGAAGATGTATTTAGAGCAGAAGTTGCAGCGGACCTTGATGCAAAAAGGAGAAGGGCTGAACCTTTATCTTCAATGTCTTGAGGACACTAGAGACCAGCTTACTGCAATGGGGTCTACTCCTCAGCGAACTGTGATGGTGAGGATAGCCCTGAATGGAGTCTCGAATGAATGGCAAGTTCTCATCCAAAGCATATTGGACAGAGAAAAACTACCTTCATGGGAGGAGATGTGGGCGGCTCTTCAACAGGAGGAGTTAAGGAGGGACCCAGTGAAGGTCAACCTCAGTGGGAGTAGTGGTAGTGGCACAAAGATGACAAAGAAGGAGAACGCAGCTCTGGCATCGAAGGGACAACAAAATCCGAAGCGGAAGGACACTTCGAAGGTGAAATGTTTTAGTTGTGGGGAAATGGGCCACTATGCATACCAGTCTCCTTTGAAGAAAAAGGACAAGGATGAGAAACATGATCCTAAGGCTGCTTCAGCAAAGATTGACGAGGATGAGTTTGACATGAGTGCCCATGCATCTCCAAGCGGGAGATGGGGCGATATTGAGCTGTAGTCGAGAGGACTACATGTGGGCAAGATCCTTGAGGAGTCCACCTCTTTGATCAATTCCTTGCTACGGGAGCCCAAGATTCAGCAGTAGTGAGATGGACTTAGTGTCAGATGATAAAGTGGATTGTTTGGAGGATAGATGCAATGGCTTGGGACCAGAGACAGATCAGCACAAAGCAAGGTTGGCAGCGGTGCAGTTGGCACAATGCAGGAGTCAACAATAGTGCAGAAGATTCAGAGGGTCAGAACCAACAACAGTCAGATTCCAATATTCATTGTATTATGTTGAACACAATTGAGCTCAACTAATTTTGGATGTTTTTCAGTTGCTTCGCTTGGCAACTGAGTTGCAATACGGATGCAGTGTTAGCAGTTGCAGTGCTAGCAGATGCAGCATTTGAGAGGAAGTTATAGTTCATATGCAGTAGTGGTAGTGGCACTGTCATGGGCAACAGTACAGCAACACCAGAAGCACAATGTTGGTGGCAGCAATAGTGTAGAAAGGAGGCGCTTCAAAAACAGAGCAGCATGCAGGTGAACATTGTTGCTAGAGCACTTTCCTCACTAAGAGGGAGTGTTAGTTTTTGGTAGCATCAGAAGTGCTCTAGCCTTGAAAATTGGTGGAGATACTAAGGCACATGAGTTCTAAAGAACCTAGAAATTATTTGGTGAAATTCCACCCAGATTGTATTTGATTAAAATAATTAATATTTTTAATGGAGTTCCTAAGTCTAAACTTAAGGAAATTAAAATATTAATGGGTATTAATCAAAATATGGGTGAGAATGATCTAGAAGGCGGATCGAGTCATGTTTTAATCTTAGCCATTGATTAGAAACTTAATCTCGATCTTTGAAGACTCAATAGGAAAAGTATAAAATGGAGGCTTTTGGTTCATTTCGAAACACACACAGAGAAATTGAGGAAATCGGTTTTTTGAGGTGAGAAGTTCTCAAGAGGAAAATCAATTGGGGAAATCTTGCAGCAAAGGGGCAGTGAGAATCCTGGATAAGGAATTCTTGAGAATACTAACAGAGGCGCGAAGAGATCTTGTAGAGAGGCAACGCAGAAGTCGGGAGAGCTGATGTAGAAAATATGTCTGTCACACAGAATCTAAAACAACCGAACTGTTGGGAACTACTGAAACAGTTGGGAACTATCAGAACAGCCACGAGAGCTGACGCAGAGGGCAAAGAAGGTGACGTGGGGTTGACACAGAGCCTGCGCAGAAGCCGGGAGAGATTATGCAGAAAAGATGCCTGTCACGCAGAATCCGAAACAACCGAACTGTCGAGAACTGTTAGAAACTGTCAAAACAGTCGGCAGAGCGGACGCAGAGGGCAAAGAAGATGACATAGGGCTGACACAGAGCCTGCGCAGAAATAGCTGACGTTAGCCAGTCTTGTGCCGAATCAGCCGGAATTGTGCTAGGTGAAGTGAGGTAAAACTCGCTCAGATTTTCTGCCAGTATTTTCTCTGTAAAGGATTACTAGATGAGCATCCTAGATTTGTATTCTTATATTTCTCCTGCATAATAATAAACCCTCAAAATTGTTGCACCGATTTTCCCACATTGGGTTTTTCCAATGACTATTGTGTCGGCATATGTCTCCTCACCCTCCTATCAAGACCATATGTTTGAAGGTGGGCAATCTAATCCTAAAGGCACATTTTTCATTGTGTAATCAGGTGCTTGTGCTTGTTTTCTGTTGGGAACTTTGGGCATGGAATATTGGGTGATTTTGAAGGAGGAAGTGTTTTGACTATAGCCTTGTTCCCTCACCTTAAATGGGGGGTTAATTCTCAAACCTAGTTTCGTGGGATCTCTCTTATTGGCTTATAGCTTAGGAAGGGCACTACTTGGGAAACCTCGATTTTGGTAGTGTGGTCTTGTTTTCCCATATCACATTTTTCACTCTCCTCACACATTACATGCCATATTTCATCAACTTCCCTCTCTGGGTTCACATAATCTTTGGGTCCACAAGGTGCTGGTACACCCCCTCCCCTTGTCCACATGTATGGGTCAAGCTTGGAAATGTTCCCCCAGAGGTTGATGCAACTAAAAGAATGTTAAAAGTGTAGCATGGCCACAATCAATAAACAAAAGAAAAGGATATTATAAAATGAAAACGATGGTCAGGGCATTAAAACAACACATGGGAAAAAGCCAAACATGAGTTCTACCCCTTCATTATGGACATCACATCGGTTCCTAGGTTCCCATGAGTGCCCCCACATCATTCAAGAACCCATGCACATCCCAACCCCTAGTGGGCAATGAACCACCCCACCTTTAGGGGGTAATAACTACTTATATCATACACATAATGCTCTCATCTCCTAGAGCCTCGAACAGTAACACAAAGAAAATCAAGAAAAGGCAAAAACCAAATGAAGAAAGGTGGAAAAACAAAGGTTGGGGTAACTCATATATCCATGATTGCTCCCTCCTAAATTCATACACCTAAATATGTGGACATCCCTCATCATTACCATCCTCTTTTAACCCATGGCATTTGGCTTTGAAATCCTTCTATCCCTATCCACCTATCCAGATGACCCCCTATCAATTGAAGGATGTACCTTAGACCTGTCTTCCTGCTTAGGGGCTCGGAACATCTAATAGGATTGTTTATTAACCACTCCTACCTAGGGAGTAACACTATTACAACCTTAAAGCCATAAATTTGGAAGGGAATTCCATTATGAAGTCTAAATTTTCCCTTGATTAACAAGTTTGGTTCACTTATATGCACTAATGAATTATTGTACCTAATGATGAGGATGCACATTGGATCTTATATGTAGTTGGCAGGTGGTTTCATCATGGGCTAGGCAACTTAACTGGGGTCCAAGCCCAACAGAGTATCACACTGACACCCCTAGGGGATGCGTTGAGAGCCAGGGAAATCCATCATGTGTTAGAGCATTATTTCATGCCATGAGCACCTTAAGAGTTTTGTTCAATGCCCGCACATTATTTGCGAGATGATGCACTTGGAACAATGTACCCCATCCCACTTAACATGATCATGGCAATTGATCCAAAGCCCAGAGGAGGTTTATCTCACCTTTGAGACTTGGGAGGGCATACAGTATCATGAGAAGCCTCATTTGGAGAATGGTACAGGATTTTCTTTCATCTGGTACTCCATGAGACCAGCATTTGTGACCCAAACCCACTTTGGGGCTCCACATGATGACTTGCATGGAAAATTCATTAGAGAACTTTTGAGGTCTAAAATCGGTCTCCTAAGAAAAATGTATAACCAAAATAAACTTTATAAGGACTAATAGGATTCAAGATGATGATGTCAACCATGGAGGATGATTCACCATTTTTGGGGTAAAAAGGTAAAAAGATTATAAAATAATAAAATAATAAAACTACTTTTTCAATGTGTATTTTCAACTTATATTCCAAAGGTTTTACTCAAATTTCAAGCAGGAGTACTTGTTTGATGCAAAATTTAATTCCTCATCCAAGGAGTACCCATGTTACATACTTTCGATGAACCTTTCTATACGAAAAATGAAAAATACATGAAAACACGTGATTGCAATCACCTTTTTCATGTATTTCTCATATTTTGTGTAGCAGGGTCAATTGAAAGTATGCAACATGGTACCCCTTGGATGAGGAATCAAATTCTGCATCCAACGAGTGTTCACACTCAAAATTTGTGTAAAGCCATACGGAAATAAGTTGAAAATACGAGTTGAAAAAGTAGTTTTTTCTTTTTTCCCTCTAAAATTTGATGATGTAATCTAATCTTATTTTATTATTTCCACTATTATTTTATAATTTCCTTAGGAGGACCATTTTAGACCTCAAAATTCCCCTAATGAGGGGCCATCCCCTAATTCATCTTTATTTGAGCCCTCTCTCTCATCATGGCACTTAGAGGACTCAACATGGCCCTCCAACAACTCTGCATCATCATGATGTCATCAAATCAGCATGCATATGGATGGCTAATTCATAACTTGTGATAGCTAGTAGGTTGGATTGTGACCAAGACTTCTTTTTAGCACAATATTTTAAAATTTTGGGGGATGATTAGGCTAATTTGATTTATAGAGACTCATATAAATAGCAGTGAGTCTCATTTATGAGAACTCACACATTTTCTTTGGAAGTTATTGGAGTATCATGGATGCACTATGATATTTGGAGTTGATTTTCTATCTTGTCTTGGAGCTACTTCTTGAATATAGATGGATATATTGCATGATTATCTTGTAACATATTTTGTTGATGAAATCTTTCTATAGAAAACCTCTAATGATGTTATTGCTACAACTCATGTAAATGTAATTATGCCCTAATTTTCTTGAAGAATTATTTTTGGAATCTATTTGGTTGGCTCTTGTATATGCTACTTGTGATATAACATGCAATGAATGTTCCTAGTGATGAAATGTTATTTCTCATCATGAAACTCCATATTCTAATAGTAGGTAACTGTTGAAGGTTGGAAGCTAGAGCATCAACTTTTGACCTCCTTGAGGGAAAATTTGGCCAATGCATATAGGACTCCATAGCCCAAAGGAATAGGCACTAGTCCAAGGATTTTGGTGATCAAACTCCCCTTTATCCATATTTTCTCCTCCTAAATTTTGGTCCTCCTAAATTTTGGTCCTCCAAAAAGGGGGTAATCTAGAGCTTGCAGCGAAATTTTAGGGAGGTGATTGTTCGCGAATCTATAATGACCCTAAGCAGGAATGTAAGTGATATATAAATCATGTAAACAATCCGACAATCAGAAAAACGAAATATACATTAAGCACCCATGGAAACACTGGAAATAGAGAACTGTTGAGCCATTTTATTACTTCTTCAGGAGCAAAATATAATAGTAATGTTGAACTAAAGGCTGCTACAACTGCTGCACCAAACTGAACTGCGCTACCCCAAAAAATGGTTATGTCTGTTGACTTTGAAGGGCTATAATCATTGCTTCCCGTGCTCTGAAAATTATGAGATTTCAGCTCCTTGCTCCTTGGCCTAAACCCAAAAAACGCATGAAAGAATTGGCCAGATGTTGACCTCAAAATTTTGGCCCATATTCCCCTTAGCTCCTCTAGTTGTTGGCTGAGTTGGGACCCCTATTTGACCCCTTAGATCTGCCCAGAAAAAACTATAAAATTAAGAGTGTGATCCTTGCCCAAAACCCAGAAAACCCAGAAAGGGTTTCCTTTGGTTCCAACCTTCAAAAATTGACCTTTTATAGCTTGACCCTCCTCCAATTTCGAAATATATTGTTGTGACTGATCCTGTCAATATCTACTCTCCCAACTCCAGCAATCCTCCTCAAATGGACCTCCAATTGATCTCCTACTTCTCCCAGCCAGCTCCAACTCTACAATTCCTTCCTCTAAGTCCCACATAAGCCTAGTGGTGGCTCTCTGTGCAGGTCCCAGATAACTGTAAATCAAACTGTTGGGATCTTGGCTCTTTTGGCTCCAAAACTCACAAGAAAGGTTGACCCTTTGTTTCTCTCCCAATCCTCTAACTCTCCCGACAAATGTTTGATCACTGATAGCTCCAAACTCCCCCTGCATATTCTCCAGCTAACCAGAAATACACACTCTCTGTTGTGGCTAAATGATAGTGTTGTACACATTCCTGGAACTCTTGAAATACTTATGGAACTGCCTCTCTAGGGTGGGCATGGATGGTCCCCCGAAGTAGAGGTTGAATCTCTTGCTTGAGAGATTTGTGGCTAAACAGCGAGTTGACTCAGCTAAACAGCAGAGCAAACAATCAAGTAATTTTGATTGCAAGGTGTAAGAATGAATCCAAATGAGAACTCTCTCCTCCTTTTATCTTTGTGGAACTTCCTTGCCTCATGTGGGCCCCTCCATCCAACACTTCGAATTCCCTCCAAACCATTCAAATGGCCTAGTTCAAATTCCCACGTGGGTGGCCCCCACCTTCCACTAGTAACCAAATTAGGTAGAATTTTCTCCTAAGTCCCTAAGTCGAAAATGTCGAGTTCTTTCCCTTAGCCAAAAACGTGTAGAAACACCGTGTTACAAATGTGTTTGAGAAGGGACATGAAAGTCCTCCCCTCCCAAATGTTGCTTGCCCTCAAGCAACCTCAAAGCTGGGTGCTCCAATATGTGCTCACCCTCCCAGGTGGAATGCTCATTCGGCAAGCTCGTCCAATACACCAAAAATCGCCTGTCCTCAAGCAATGCCTAAGCAAGCATCCTCTCTAATTGTTGCTCCCCATTGTCACTGCAAAATGTGCCAGGGTCCCAGATGTGCCACTAGATTGTGCCTGACCTCTTCAGTGTCCTGATATAAAATAATCCTTCAATACCAGGATCCCATGCAATCCTATCCAACATGAATCTCCCCTTGTTCCATTCACTATCCTACTCGGTGAAAGTACCAAAAGTCCCTTGCTCCATCAATGACTCGCTAAAGCGCAATGGAAGATCTGTATGATCTCCCCCTCCAGTAGCCAACGCATCCCTAAGGGTTATTGAGCTATGAAGAGTTGTGATGCCCTAGTTCTCTGCTAGTCCTAGAGTGGTGCCACCATGCTAACACTGCGCTACTCTGACTATGTCATACTCCCCATCATGCGCAATCAATATCCTCCTCTCCTAGAACTTGATAGTGGAGTAATGAAAGAGGAGAGGCACATCTTGCTTGGGCATCACCATGGCACCAAGGCCTACCCAAGAAAATCTAACTCCAAACCTGTACAACAACAAAGAATGTCTGCCTCCCCATATGATGAAACCCTTTGTGAACCCCCATGTGTCATCCCATGAGCAAACTATATCACCTTTGGCCACGACTTCGCTCATCACGAATGATCTGTCGCTCAATTAAATCCTTGCATCCCATAGCTAGACCTGTTGTGGCATAGCCCTGTCAACGAATGGAATCCCTCTGACCCTCATCTCTAGTTCCTGCATGTGATCACTGTATAGGATCCATATATCGTGGGCTAATCTGATGCATGCTAATTTGCCCTATGCCTGCCACTGTGTAGTACAGATGATCGCTAGGAGCCATGTGTGCCAAAGAGCTACCCCCTGAATGCAACCAAAATATGGGTATCCGATACTCGTAATCAACTCAGCGTATGTGGACCCCTCCTGTCCCTGCTAACCATCTCCCCTGGGTCTGCCATCCACCTTCTCAATAATGTGCGAAAACAATGTCTAGAGGTCAGACACATATTGGAAAGTTTCCTCAATCGTGCATGGTATCCTCTACTCATGCATGGTCCTGACATTCCCTATGGAAAGAGTTACACATGTCTCCCTCATGACCTTCTCCCTAGTCTTAGGCTCACTGATGAACGAAATGCCACCCATGCAGATGATCAGCGCATCACCCAACCTGTGGTTGTCAACTCGTGCACCGAAAATCAATATCCTCCTCTGGTGTCTCTTGTTGTTGTGTTAATTGTCTACTTTGTCTACTTATGTAGGTCTATTTAATCAAGTGGATGAATTTATTCAGTATCGAAGGAAAAGATTGATTTCTGTTGAAAATAATATTGAGAGGGGGGGGGTGAATCAGTGTTTTCAATTCAATAATCTTTCATTTCCCAATTGGATTTATATACGCTACTTTAGTGAAGTGAACTTGCATATACACGCTACGGTGATTAAAGAAACTATCGTATACCTAGAAAACTTATGATTTATCCTGTGTTGATCTTTAATCAGTGCACGAATACCTTATTATACAATAACTATGTGTAGTAATAACATAATAAACCATCACACATAAGCAACACACATGAACACCAAGATTTAAGGTGGAAACCCAATGCGGGAGAAAAACCACCAGATGTTGTCGTCTCTATTTTCTTTTAATATAAAGAAAATTTGTTTACAATCTTGTACTGGTGCAGACTCATACCAATACGTAACCACCCATCTACAGAGGGCTATAACCTTCTCTCGTTTTTCAGCTTCTATTGGAAGGGAGATACAGCTCCCTAACTTTTGTACTAGCCGATATGTTTACTAGAACGCAGGCGTTGACCTACAGAAGGCTACGACCTTCTCTCTTCCTCCAGGGACCACATTTCATAAAATTTCAGACTGGATGGTCCTAGTACCCAAAAACATAATATGAAGGCCTCGTTTCATCAAATTTTCACATTGGACCCATCAGAACTTTGAAACTCAAACTACATGAACCAACAATCAGTTAATCTAAATAGTCAGATCACTATCACTAGAACATTGTGCTGAACCCAAAGACCTGCATCATCATTCAAAACCTGTTGCAACCTCAAAAATCATACATCAAAATGAATATGCTACTTTAGTAAACCCAACTTGCGTGTATATGCTACTTCCTTTAACAAAACCTACGTATACCTTCAAAACTACTGAATCACAAAAACTTCTGAATCAGATATGTACCAACTAGTAATATTCTAAGCATCTATTGTCAATTTACAGAGATCTAGACAGTCAGCAGAAAAGATAACCCTTCTCACTTAATCAATCAATCAATCAAACACATTCTCCTTGTGCATTCAGTTTTCTTTCAGATCTAAGAAGACTTCATTGGCAGACAACAGTGAAACGGCAGCATTGATCAGATAGATCAGTGATTTATGAACAACAGGCATTTCTTTTGCATACACTACTTGGAAGAGTCAAACCTGCGTGTATACGCGCCTTTACCAAGGCGAACCAACATATAGATCTGCAAATATTAACTTACCACTTCGTTGTTATTCTAGACTTCGAACATACCCAGATCATGACATTTAAAGAATAAAACATGTGTAAGCAATCAAATCTAGCCCAACCAATATCAAATCATATAATGTTAAGTCATTTCATGTCTCATGATCCTAATCCAACATTGTATCCAAGGTGCACAAAATATTTCAGATCATATCATAATCATAGCCCCTACAACATAAAATATACTCCAGATAGAAGTATTCCTGAGAAACCCTTTCACTTGCACACTTGGCCCTTTAATCTTCTCCTCCTTATATAGTTTTGGCCTTTCTCAATACCTCGGACCAAAACAACACTTAGAACTTGTGGTATTCTTGGATGGTATCAAATAGTCGTTACTCTACTCAATATTGTGGGGTAACACCATGGTATTGACCCTTGGTATTCTTTACTCTACAATTTCCTTGATTTTCCAACCCATACACGCTTTTCCTCTATGAAAGTGCGTGCATATGTATACGCTCTTTTTGTTCTGTGAACCTGCCTGTATATGCCGCTTTAACAAGGTGAACCTGCGTATACAGCTTAAACTATCTGAAATTATCATTTTCCTTCAGCTTCTTGATTCTGATCAGTAGACCTTTGTTCCAACTTCATGTTCATCTATACAAATGCCATGTTACCTCTGAATTGACCTGTTACTTGTGAAGAGGTTGTATTCTTTCAAAACTATGTATATGTTGTAGCTTTTAACAATTCATTTTTCTTCTTGATCTATTTTTACAAAGTAAATATGTTTGGTTCAGCTTGTTCATGAACCAATTCCCCTAACTAAGAGGTGTCCAATGACTCTTGGGAGGCCGAAGAGGTTGGAGATCCTACAAAATATCTTCAGTCCTCCTTGAAGGATGAGGATCTGTCAAAATAATGGTGAACTGTGTATTCTCTTCTTGAAAGATTTCTTCTATTGGATTGGTCCTTTGCCTCTTCTTATAGATTTGGAATTCTTTCTCTAGAATTTTCGGGACTATAGGTGAAGCATATTCCCTTGACCTCTTCTCATGCTTCTCCTATCGCGTAAGAGTCTGTGTTATAGTTGTTGATAATATTTATTCTTCTACATCCTGCAAGGTGTTTTCGTCCCATTGATCCTGGTTCACGTGTTTTTCAATCTTTGGCTTGGGAATGTGAATGTATGGAGTATTCTTCTGTTCTACTCTTAGCTTTGAAATCACTCCCAAGGGGTCATATGATCAGGTGAAACTTAGTGAAGGTAATTTTCTTTAGGAGGATGTTTGCTTCTTTAATTGTTGCCCTGGTATTACAGATGAAAGGGCCCACCTGTGTTTTAATTTTAAATTGGGATTTCTTCTTTGCTGCCACAAAATGCAGCTCGTCCATGTTAATCATTTGTCTTATGTGCTCTAATGAGAAAACTCTAATGGCGACAAACTTCGGCAACCAGTAAGGTGGCAATTCACAGCCATAGAGCTTGATTTCTGTGTAGTTTTGGTACAGGTACCGATCACTTGTTTTGGTCTGCTCACTAAGATGAAGAAATCTTTTGATTTCTGGTCCTATCCTTGGCTCAACATTACCGTTTAATGAGAAAGATATTGTATATAAAGACTAATCAAAATCTTCACTGAAGGTGAATTCATTGGAATTCTTCCTTACTAAGGAAGTCCAATGAATTACTGATTGAGAATTCCCTTGCTCATATAATTTCTGTAGGGGAAACGGAAACATGTCTCCCTGATGATATAGAAATAAATAAACTAGGCCTGAAGCATACTTGAAGGTTCCCTCTGTAGAAAATTTCAGGAACTGCTCATGGATTGCATCTGCTAGAAACTAACTGTAGTTTAAGATGGAGGGTTTTTCACGTATGGTAAAGACTGATAAAAAACCAATGACAGCCTCATTAACCCACTGATCGGATTGGTAGCCAAGTAAGCATGAAACAATGGAGATAATCTATTTGGTCATCTCTGGAAACATAGAGGATGAATAAGAGGGATTTTTCTTGGGTAAATGGGCATCCTCAGGGAGAAAAGTCTCAAATATCTTAGCTCTATGTGGGAAGGTGAGTTTTTTGCATAATTTCATGAGGGAATCTACCATAAAAGGTTTCAGAGGGGCAGAGTTTTTCACTTGGAGCATTTGGGAGATGGATTTAGATGTGACTGTTAAAAGGATGTCATTATTTTGGGCCACAATTGCCCTCTGATTGGGAATATATCGGAATTGGCACCATGAAACGAACTCAAGTGGTAAGTCTGAGGGAAAATGAATTGGGGTAGGGAGGAGTCCCACAGGCCCAATTCATCACTGAGGTCTATGAATTTCTGCTTTAACCAGTTGTGAAGTTCATAAAGATCGAACTCACAACTGGTTTCAATGATCTTATATTCTTGGTCTACCAGAAGTTGGTGGTCTAAATCGATGACAGGGGGTAGAAGGGGGTTCTCCTCTGTAACTTTAGATTTTCCTTTAGGAGACATGATGAAAGGGAAATGAACATGAGAATTCGAATTACCCGGGAAAGGTTGGTCGAAAACTGGTGATTGAGGTGCAGAGGTAATTAACTTGCTGACGGGTCACAGTGGTGGTATAGTTCACTCACTGGGCGTTGTCATAGGCTCTGTTTGTTGACTGAGTACGGGAACAGGTATATTTATTGGTTGTGTACTAGAAAGAAAAACATTGATTACTAATGTATCGAAACAGAAAAAAGAGGCTTGGAGTTGGACTTGGCACTACTTTCGAGATAATTTGGAGTTGTTAGTGGAGTTGGCATCTTCAAGAGGAGGCTAGGGGAGCTAGTTTCCATTTCTAGGTAAGGATTTTCACTTGAAAAAATCCTTATTTCATTGTTGTCCATGTATTTAGGTTTTTTATGTTCTATGATATCAAATTTCAAGTTCAACTATTACTTTTCAAGTCTTAAATTTTATAGGCTAAATATTGCCCATTTTTTCCCCAAATTTATCATAGGTTTTCCATTTTACTTAGCTACCTTTTTTTTTATTTGCATATTTCTTTCATTTGAAAATTTCAAATATTTCTAGCCACCATGCCTCCAAAAGTGATGGGCATTGCATGAGATCATTATGATATGATTGATGGAAAAATGATCTGTAAATTTTGAAATAAATCTATTGGAGGGGGGCACATTCTCAAGTTGAAACAAAACTTGGTTGGAATAAGAGGCCAAGTAAATCCATGTCAAGCACCAAAGGAAGTGATAGGAGATATTAGGGCAAAATACTTTCCAAGTTTATGAAGTTCGAGGAGAATAAGGCTAGAGATAAGGCTCTCCAAAAAGAAATTGCAAGGAAGAATGAAATTTTACAAGCCATGAGAGATGGTGGGTATGATGATTTTGAGATTCAAGACTCTTCTTAAATCCCTTCAACCAATCACCCCCTTCACTATGTTCCTCCTGCTCTTGGGTTTTCTAGTTAAGGCCAACAACCTAAAGGAAAAAAGAGGACGAACATCTAGATTTATTTCTCAAATTCGACCACCATTACCTCTGCTAATCCCACTTCCAACCAAGTCAAACGCAACATTAACCCACTTTGTATGACCATTGGAAAAAGCAATGCAAAGAACCTGTTTTTCAATACATTTCTATCTAGTGGTATGATGCAAATATCCCATTTAATGTTGCTCGATCACTTTATTACCAAGCTATGTGAGACTTTGTTATAGTTGCAGGAAAGGGCTTCAAAGGCCCTAGTGTGCATGACTTGAGGGGAACTCTTTTGCAAAAATTGATTTGTTGCATCAATGGGTATTTCACTGAGTTTAGAGATTCATGGGCGAAAACAAGTTGTTCCATCATGTCAGATGGACAGACCGATGGAAAGAACCGCCCTATCATTAATTTCCTTATTTATTGTCCTCATAGAACCATGTTTTTGAGATTAGTTGATGCATCTAATAAGGTAAAGGATGAAAACCTTCTATTTCAGCTTTTGGAAGAGATTATTTAGGCAGTGGGGGAGGAGAATTTTGTGTAGGTCATCACAAATAATGCCTCAAACTATGTTCTTGTTGGAAAGATGCTAGGGTCCAAATATAAGACCATATGTTGGACTCCATGTGTTGCACATTGCATAGAACTCATGCTCGAGGACATAAGCATAGTGGAGTGGGTAAAAAACATTATAGAGCATACCAAGTGCATCACAAAATACATCTACAACCACTCATGGGTATTGAGCCTAATGATGAAAAACATTGGGGGAAAGAGCTTGTTAGGCCTGCAATTACGAGATTTGCAACTCACTTCCTTACATTGCAATGTCTCAATTCTCAACAAAAAAACCTGGAAAAAATATTTTCTTCTAATGAATGGAATTCACCTCGATGGGCTCGTAGACAAGATGGAAAAGACACCAAAATGAATTTTTTTGACAATTATTTTTGGAAAAAGACTACAAATCTTGTGAAAATTGGCAAGCCCCTTGTTAAGGTATTACAGATGGTGGATGGGGAAAATTGGTCATGGGCTACATCTATGAGCCTATGGATTAGGCAAAGGAGTAAATATGAGCAGCTTACAAGGATATATTAGCTAAATATGGGCATATTTTGGATATCATTAATAACAAATGGAACAATTAGCCCCATCATCCTATACATGCAGATGGGTATTTCCAGGACCCAAGGTATCATTATAAAGCTCGGCTAGGAGATGTGCTAACTAGGGAGGTCAAAGATGGGTTGCATGATTGTTTAAAGTGCATGGTACCTCACCATTCTAACTAGTTGGAAATACATAAACAACTTACTCTTTCCAGTATGGCAGCAAATACCTTTGGCAAAAACTTGGCAAATATGGGAAGAGATGTGGATCAACCACATAGGTAATTCCAATTTGTTTCTCTTTTAACGTTCAATGTTTTACAAATTTACAATTCAAACTGTAAATACTTGTAAATAAGTAATGAAATGAACTAACTAATGCCTTTTTGTTTGTAGCACAATGGTGGGGGTCATTTCGTGGCCAATGCTCTCAATTGCAAAAGTTTGCAGTTAGAGGCGGTAATTGCACATGTAGTTTCCATATCTACATCATCAATCATGAATTCAACTTCAAATAAGAAGAGCTTGATCATTTTCATTTTCTATGCCTATTGTTCATCCAACATGTTGACCAACCATGAAACCATCACTATGGGAAGCATAAAATAAGGAGAAGAGTTCCAATCAATGTTTTAATCACTCCAATACAATATTTAAGAAATGGAGGAAGTATATAATAATTTCGAGAGTTTTCAAGAATTGTGGAACATCAACAATTCATTCAAATCATTCTAAGACCTTATTGGGCCTAACTTTTTCATAATATCCCTGAATGTGTACCAATTTAGACAGGAAATACAATCATTCATTGATTCTTCCACCATGATTTTTTCAAGAAGAGTTTTATATCACATATCTAGCACATTTTTATGTGAGTGCAATTTTCTATTGTGAGTGCAATTTTCTATTTTGTTTCATCTTATCACTTCACACTTACATGTTAACTTTTAAGCCTGCAAATGTATCTATTCAACAATTAGAGATTGTTTTTGAAGTAAGCTTGAAAATTCTAATTATAAAACATCAATGTTAGTCTAAAAGGAATAATTTAAACAATACACTTGAACAATTCCAGATCAACTCTCACTTACAAATATAGAAGCACTTCAGCCACTAGTATTCCTTGTATATCGTCTACCAGACACAACAAAAGAGTGAAAAGCAATAGCATGAATGTGAACTATATGAAACAAAGTGGATTTTGTAATTTTTGTTGAATTGAACAATATGCCTAAATAGTTCCTCGTTTTCTTAACTAGATAGGATTAAGTGATGAAGCCATGTCTTTACTCTAAACAAAATATTTGGATGGTAATACTTAAGGGAATTCTAAATTGTCAAATGGAGCACACCACATTCCACATTTTAGATTAACATTTCCCAATTTTATCTCACCCTTTTCATTGTTGACTCAATAACTCCAAACATGAAGAACAAAGGAAAGATCTGACATGAATGGCATCTAACATACTGTTGATGTAGCGAATTTTCACTATGCCAACAAGGGAAACTAACCTGATCACAAGCCCCAATTACACCTACTTTCGTTTGGAATGGCTAGCTCCGACGGGTTTTAAGGGACCCCGTAAACTATTTAAACACGTTGAAAGATTGCTTCCGAGAGGAAGACTTCGATTATATCAACAAAATAAAACAACTAACCTTTATGTGTTAAATCCTATCTATACTACTTCTAACTACTCTAATCTAGTCCTAGCTATCCTAATCTATCCTGCATGAGCATAATACAGAGGTTTAAACATCATATATATGTTTGGAAGGAGCATGATAAAGAAGATTAAACATTATGCATAGATTCAAGTCCAAATGAATCAATCACTGAATTCACCGTTGGACAAGACTGTATTAAAGCTAAATTGCAATCCAATCACTCATATAGGAATCCACATTCTTTTTATGGAATTAAAACTTGCAACTGATGTTTAACTTAGTTTCAAATCAGAAATCATTCACAAGTTAACCATGAAATTGAATCACATTCAATTTAACAAGACTAATAGTGAACTATAAGTCATCAATATGCATAAATACAAATCACATTTACATTCATGCCAACAACAACACTCTAATCCAAAACATATAAAAGAACAATCAAATAAGTCTGAAACTAAAGGCTCCTTCTTTCCTCAAAATTGTCCTCCTTATTCACAATAAAGACAAACTGTTCTTCTCGAAAATCAAAAGCCCTTTCTCCTCTTCGGAGGTAATACTTATGCAAACACCCTTGACTCTAGGTCTACCCTGCCTCTTCATTTTCCCACTATTTCCAATATGCAAATTGAGTACACAGAGATAGGATTGTCAGCATGACCGCTAACACGTAGAAAGCATAATGGTCGGATCGATTCATTTCCTGAGGAAGTGAATAGATGTTGGTAAAAAGGGTCACTGTATGTTGCCTTCCCATAATGAAGACTGGGACAATTTTTCTTTCGGAATGTATAAGCCACGCATGGGATCCCGATCTGGAACACTTGAGGTTGGACCTTCAAACACAACGCTTATGTATATATGGCTTTTCAAATCCACTCCCGCGTCCTTTACTTCTCACCTGCAAGGATAGCTATCATTAACTTCATTATTGCGAACAATATAACAGAAATATTCACACATAACATAACACTGCCCTCATTAACTTTTATAAAACTACGAGAGCAAGTGCGGAAAGGATGAACACATAAAACACAGGGAACACATAATCTCCTATTGAATCCATAGTCTTGGCACAGTTTTCGAGGGCTTCCTTTAATCGCAATCGGGTATCCGCACCTCCGTAGGTCCCATGCCTTCCACCGCCCCAATGTGCGATTACACTATCGAGACTCCACAAGCCCACATTTTGCACTAAGACCCCACTCCTTTGTTATATCGCAAATTTTGAAAAACATGGGAAAACACAGAAAATTCCACCCCGATCACTTAGGCCAGACCTCAAACTTTATATAATCGGGCATATAATCATCGTCGGGTCTACTAACTGCATGACCCCCGGGCTCTGCCGATATGCAATATGCGATGGGGCTTCCGGACCCGATATATATATATATATATATATATATATATATATATATATATATATATATATATATATATATATAATCGTGGTTGATAAAACCATCGGGTCCGACAGATTGAAGCATGCTCTATGTACATGAGCTTTGGGACAAGGCCGATAGCGATAAGAAATTAACACTGGACCCAATATCTATATATATATGATATTCTTAATAGGGTCGGCGGGTCCGACAGACAAAGGCGCGTTGTATATATAAGCTTTGGGACAAGGCCAATAGTGATGTGCGATATAACTCCAGACCTGACATGTGTGTGAAGTATGGTTAAAGGTGCCTTCGGGTCTGGAGCATAACGACACACCTTATATGTATAAGCCTTAGCTCTAGGCCGATTGTGATATGCGACGGGGTTTTGGACCCGACATATATGTATAGTGTGGTTTATAATGTCGTTGGGTTCAGCCCTTATGGCATGCGTTATGCGCCCAGATTGAGTGCGATAAGCGAAAGAGAGATGGTTTATGTATTTTGCGAAGGGTTTCCTTTGTAAAGGGATTATAACAGGACAATTATGTGATGAAGGGTTTTGGAAGCTAAACAAACCCCGATGAGCATATGAATGAAGGGTTTAAACAAGGTTATATGTTCGGGATTTGTTAAGGGGCTTTCACCATTTGTGAATGGAACATTCGACTCTCCGAAGAGCTAAACCCCTCACAGGTGAAACAGATCATTCGGAGAGCTCCAAGATTAGCTTCTAGGGAACCCATCCAAAATTGTTGCCCAGACAAGTTTTGAATGGGTGGTGGTTGTGGCCACAACAAATGGCGAACCATTGGGCGAACCAATTATCTCTATTTTCAAATAATCCTTAGATCAATAAAACATCAGGGGGATAAGATAAACTTGAAATGCAACTATATAGATGGACAAGCATGGGTTCCACTTCAACATCAGTTGCTTCAGGTGGGATAAAGACAAATAGCTTCTACTTGCTGATAGGGCTTTGACAGGAATCCTCCAATGGTAGTATTTAAGGGATTTATTGACCTTCCTTTACCTGTTTCCAACTTTCAAAATCCTTTCAGGGCCATCATTGGTCTACCAATCCCTGTTTTAGGTGTGTATCGCAGCTCTTTTATGTAGATATGTTCATCTGCACTTTATATGAGACTTTAAGTGCTACATTTTCATACAATTGAATGGGGCGCAGTCATGGATCATGCCATATTTTTAAACCGCTTAAGCAAGGTTGGGCTTGCTGTATCAATAGGTGCTCTGAGCCTAGCAACAATCCCTACTCTAATTGGCTTCCCAAACAATCTGTCCTCTCAGATTGGCACAAGGACTTGACATTTCATTTTCTTTTAATAAGTCCTTCCAGTTTCAGGCACAAAGACTAGAACAAAATTGTATTTGCCATAGGGTATATGACAATGAGCTTAGCCCATGAAAGGAGGTTTACTTGTAGATAACAGGTATTGGATATTTTTAGTATGGTGGATGGGACCAATGGAAAATGACTGTAAACTTCATAGGCAAGCATAGGCTAGGTTTGAGTGAAATTTATTTAAAAATGCAACGTTCCTCCATGCCAGTCCAACTGTAGTTACACATTTTGTTTTATAAGGATGCCCCTACATGCTCCAAATCTCCAAGTTATCAACAGAACTCACCTAGTTCCCCACAGATGCCATAAGTGGCTCTGGTTTAAACTCCAGAGCTGATTTTAAAGTTCTCATGGGCTAATTGAAAATTTGTTTTATTTGCAAGGTAATGATGGGTTTAGAAACAACATAATCATCAGCGGGTTAATGAGGGAGGGAAAGGATGAATGTGGTGAACGAGGGAAAATCTGAAAGGTACAACGAGACTGGAGGACCAAAATTAGCTAGCTGAAAGGACTGTGATTCAAAACAACAGGAAAATAAACTTTGCAGAAAACAAAAGGAAAAGACATAAATACAAATAAACTAACAACAAAACTAAAATGAATCCTATCCTACTCAGGAGGTAGCCACCGTGTGGTGGGTACTAGAAGTTTCCTTTGAGACGTTGGCCATTAACAAGGAGTTTTTCAGTTTCTCCTTGTGAAGTTTTCAATTTGTAAGTTCCCTAACCAATTTCATCCATAACTTGGAATGGGCTCAGCCATAAGTGTTGGAACATTGTCTTACGTTGATCCCTGTTAGACACCAATACTCGATTACATCCTGAAAACATATCTAATGAGGACAACATTTCAGACCCAGAGACGCACTGAAGAATGTGTACTGTAGAAGGGACAAGGTAGCTATCTTTCTGCGATGCTTGGTTCAGGTTTCTGAAATCGAAATACAACCTGATGTCTCCAATTTTCTTCCTTAGCTTGCACGAGATTGGCTACCCAGGGGGTGTGTCTAACCAGAAAGATGATTTTAGCATCCAACATTTTGTTTTACTCTTTCTTCACCAACGGTCCCAGGCTTGGATGCACCTTACGAAGCTTTTGTTTGTGGGGCTTAGCCTCCTCTTTATTCTCGTTCATAAGCTTGTCGTCGTCGAACACTTGCCAATTTGAGATGTCATCAGGCATGGATGTTCTAAAAATTAATTCAATATAACATTTATTCCTTTTCAATCTAAAATTAGGGAAAATTTTTGCGGCCATACTAGCTGTCCGATCAACGTCTTGGTTTTTCCATCCAGGTATGTGTATGATATTAGAAGAATCAAAACTGTTAATTAAACTCCATAGCTCATGTTGGTATCTTCCCAAGTCTAGTGAATTGTGATGTATCCTTTCCCTCACCTAGTCCACGATTATTTGTGAGTCACCAGAAGCTTTGAGATTTATCACCTTGATATCAAGGGCCCTTTTCAAGCCCTGTCACAAGCCTCTATATTCTACCGTGTCATTGGTGCACACGAACTCCAATCGGTTGGCCATCGAGTGTTGGTTCCCTTGTGGGTCCATAAGAATGCTCCCAGCACCTGCACCTTCAAGGCAATTAGAACCATTAAAATAGAGTGTCCCAAAATTAGAGCCTAACGTTACATCAATTGAACTACTATCTAAGAAATTAGTCTTATCATCTACTATAATACAGGATAGTTCATTAGCTAGATTATGGGAGGTAATTTCCAACTATGTGCATGTCAAAGTTTCTTCAACTGTTTCTCCATGGAATTCCCCAAAATAGGTCTCTGTAGCATAAATATCAAAACTATAATTCCCAAGGATAGATTTGGTAAACATTACAGGTTCGTTGGGATCGTGTAGCTCTGTCACTACATACTTCATGTATCTCTCGCGATCAATTCTCAGCATATCAGCTTTCCCCTTCTGAGGCAGCAAGATATGGGACCAATCAGTTGAGAAGTATCCATTCAATTTCACTGACCAATCCCTGCTAAGCAGCATTCCATAAGCCTCGAGTATATCGACTACCACTATATCAATGACTTGTGTGTACTGTGGTTTAGTAGCCATCTGAATCAACACATCTTTCAATTCTCCAATTACTTTCACATTTTTCCTATCTAATTGCATGATTTGAGTTCCAGTTTTTTCAGGTATGGCCTGAAGCCTTTTAGCAATAGCATAAGGCATAATAGTGGATGAGACATTGGAATCTACCAAGCAATTGTTGACATTCATGTTGAAAATTTCAAACGCGATGAGGAATGATGGAGTCATAGATTTCGATTTCCTCCCTATCATGGTTGCGCTGACATCTTGGGGTTTTCGATTCATTTTAGATAACATGGCCTCCATAGCTGATGGTATTTGGGCTACACTAGTGGTATTAATAGGTTTAGACATTGGCTTCTTGGTTTGGGTGCTTGAGGTGGTGGTGGTTTTGCAGTTCCACTCATCCATATCTTTCAGTAGCAAATCACTTTGCTGCGTTAATTTTAACAAGTCAAAATATGTGATACTAGCCCTAGACTTCTTGAGATCATCCACAATATTGTAATCAATGTTATAAATAGGATAGGTCAGAGTAAACATGCCTGTTTTTCCATTCTTAGGTGGCAGTTTACCATCTTGAGTAGCCTTCGTTGCAGTGGGAGATGCATTTTCTTTCTCTGGGTGACTTCCAACAGGGGTATTCTTGGATTGACTGCCAGGTCTACTCTTCTCGACAAGAACTCTGGGAGCGGATGCTTTCACAGGGTGAACGTCTTGCTTTGTTCGGTCTAAGGGCTTTGTCACACATAGGAGAGGCCCTTTACTACGCGTGTGGATTTCATTAGCGTTGATTTCTGTAGTGTTATCTCCTTCGTTGCCGTTCTCATTACTATGGAAATCCCACAACACATTAATTTGGGTTTCCCCATCCGAGGGTTCTTCTACTTGGTATTCCTCCTCATCTCCTTGTTCTAGTTTGAGCTCCAGTGTAGGTTCTTCTTTGTTAAGGAGCGAACCAATAAGAGCCAACTCTTATGTGTTTAAAGCCCCTTCATTAGGTAGAGAAGGCAATGCAAGTTGACCATGACCACCTTCTATTTTCTTCTGATAGAAAGGTTTGAAGGGTTTTCTGTTATTATAATCTCCTCCATTCCCACTTGTACTCTCTCCAACATTTCTTTTCATATCGATGACTGTGTTTGTTAGTTTCTTAATGATCCGATGCAAACCTTCCAGATCTGTGGCATCCTTTTCTTTGGTCTCAGCCACTTTGTTGCCACTCCCACTACTCTTTTTGGATGATTGAGAGGCTTTCTTCACTTCAATTGTATAATGACATGCTGTGAGGCTGATCATTTCATTTTCAACTTTCACCGCTTCATCAATAGCACCTTGTAAGGTTTGCACATTACTCCTTTTAACCCACATCGTTGTAGGGACAGGGAGAGTAGAGACATAGAATTCCATGAGCACTTCATCAGTAGCTCTAGCATTAGCTGAGATTCTGTTGAATAGAGTGTTGAATCGGATGTTAAAATCCTTAACTTCTTCATTGGTTTCCATTTTCAAACGGGATAGTTCTAAAACTAAGGCCGTAGGTGTTTTGTCATCACCAAACTTGTCTAAAAAGGCCTGTTGAAAAGCATCCCAAGAGGTGACCGAGATTCAGTGCGATAAGCGAAAGAGGGACGGTTTATGAATTTTACAAAGGGTTTCCTTTGTAAAGGGATTACAACGGGACAATGGTGCGATAAAGGGTTTTGGAAGCTAAACAAACCCCGATGAGCATTTGAATGAAGGGCTTAAACAAGGTTACATGTTAGGGATTCGTTAAGGAGCTTTCGCCATTTGTGAATGGAACATTCGACTCTCCGGAGAGCTAAACCCCTTAGGTGAAACAAATCATTCGAAGAGATCCAAGATTAGCTTCTAGGGGATTAGCTTCTAGGGGACCCATCCAAAATTGTTGCCTAGGCAAGTTTTGAATGGGTGGTGGTTGTGGCCACAACACATACATAAAGACTTTGAAGTGATTTTAGATTCTCTTACCATATTTGTATCACCTTTTCTAATGTTCAACCAAAAATTCCAATCTTATTGAACAAAGGAAAGATCCAATAATCACCACATCGAACATTCATGAAAAATTTGAAGTGTTCTATACGCAAAGGATCTCTACGTGCTAAATCATTTTGTAAACAAAAAAAATTATGTAGTAGGAAGTGGATATTCTCTTGAGACAAAGTAAAATATATAATTCTACTAGAATAATTCAATAGTTCCATTTTAAATTGTGTAAATTTACTATAAAAATCTTTGATTGATGTGTTCAAAGATGCCCCAAAATCATAGAAATGAGGTATTTGGGGAGAAATTTCAATCGACTATGATATAGAAGTGAGATATGGCTCATCCAAATGTAACTCGCCCACTGCACACAACCCATAAAATATTTTGCATAAAAGCACTTATAATGGGCTAAATACAAGGATGACTTCATTAGTGTAATAAGAATCAATAAGGGCTCATTTTGACTTAACATCACATCATGCACACTTTTCCCTTTTCATTTTATTGTAAATAAAAAATTTCTATGTTTCCAATTACTAACTTTTAATTGCTAATTTTTAATGGACTTGTGAAGTATTAGTATGGTATGTGATCCACAACTTTGGCATAACTCCAAAAATATTCTCAACTAATATAAATAAAGGTCATATTTAGCTAGACTAGTCAACCACAAATGTTGGCCTTTATGGTTTCTCTAAAAGTATTTTTACCTAGCTAGGAGAGTGTTAGGCCTACTAGTACTTTGGTGATGTTTGACAAACATATAGATGGATCAATATGAGTAGAAGCTTAACCTTTGTTAGAGTGATAGCATAGTGCATTCACATAGGAGGTTGTTATCCTATGTGGCATATGACTAATTCAATGGGTGCACGCAATGGGGGGAGTTGATTGTTTGACTAGGAGAGGAAACTACCTAGAAGGATCAGCACCAAGCATTTAGTGGAGGGCACTTACCCCTAAGATCATGGGAACATGTAAGTTAGAGGTTGGAGGTTGATACTTGACTCAAGTACACTTGGGTTGAGAAGCACACTTCTTGGAGATTGATTGTGGACTTGGATACATGTTTAGGAAAAGCATTATAGAGATTATCATGGCACAAATTGAGGAGCATTTGTTGCAAGAGGACATGTGGCACAAAACTATACAAGGAGCACCTTACATAAGGACACTTGGGGAATGAACCACAATGTAAAAGGGATAATTGGGGCTAATAACGTGTTAGATATTGCACCATCTTAAAGGAGGGGCATGATGCTTAAAGAAGTATTACAATTACAAGTGTTAGGTTAAACTTGACTTATTGAAAGAGTTAAAGATTTAGGTCAACAGTGGTAGTTTTGGGTGCATGGTTTTGGTAGCTTATGGTAATAGAGCCCATGGATGCGGGTCCTTCACTCCCAATCTGTGGCACCTACCTCTATCAATGCACCAACTCCTTTAGGCCACTGAACTCGGTCTCCACAACCCGCCCTCCTGCTGATCATAACGCCATCTATCATCAACACATAGGGACTTTTGCCCATTGTTGCTCCTCAACTCTTTTGGTACTTGTCTTCCCAAAATAGTCTACCTATGTTTCTCCAATGAAGACTAACATAGGGTAGGAGGGCTGCCACCTATCACCACCAAATTTCGCTTCTTCAATGATTAACACCACTGTAAAATATGTTCCTCTGGCTAGCCAAACATTTGGGCTCCTATCTGCCTCTACTAATAGTCTCATTAGTCCACCAAGGAGCTATTTAGACTACATACACTTCACCCAACTTACAGTTGTCCAACGTCCTTGTCCACTACTATAGGGCTACACTTGGACCCTTTCTCACTACCCTCCAACAGTCCACAAGGTGTCAAATACAAATCACATCCATATAGCAACAAATTCAACATAAAATCATCATCACCATACCTCAAATTTGGTGTCACTCTGTTGTAGGTTAGAATGATTGGTTAGGGCATGATAACATTCCACATCAACCCTTTCTAACTCATCTAAATGGCCTCCTAACAGCTGCAATTGCCTCCCTCGAGTGTTGTCCCTCTGTGCTTGAGTTCTGGGTTGTTCTAACCCTAGAAACAGGCTTGCAACACCTTCACAACTGTGATCTAGGGTTGCAACCCTCCTCTATTCTCAAAACTAGACCTGCAGCACCTTCAAATGAAGACAACCTGCCACTAAACACACTCAAAACCAACCCATATTATCTCCTTGAGGTTGCGAACTTCCTCTGCTCCTACTCGGCCCCTGAAATAGTTATGAGCAAACTTCAAAATAGCCTTATTTCCAAACTTGACCTTCCTCCTAGAGTTGCAGCTACCTCAGATGTTGATTTACTATGAAATATTGCACTTGGATGATGTATTATGACTCCAAACTCACCTTCTACGTATACACAATAGAAGCGATCCAACAAATTACACAAAGAGGATTCACATTAAAAGGCCTGCAATGAATTACACAAATAGGGATTACAAACCTGTCATGTGCCTTGTCAAACTCATGCCTACATGAACCTCATTCCACAAGCCCACACTTTACCTTCAAAAATTCATATCTCCACATAGACAACTCAAATTTTGATTATTTTTGTTGCCTTAGATTCGTCTCAATGCCCTCTATCGTCTCCATCCATCATATGTCTAGCAGGCCTCATGGATTCACATCTACATGCTTGGGTGCAATGCCCACATCTTGGTTTCCAAGCCCACAATGCCCCATTGTGGTGCTCCAACCTCCAAAACCCGAATCCTAGGGCTTGGAGTACCTCCCAAGCTACTAAAAATCAACACTCCCTCTTAGTGAGGGAGGTACTTCGAAGACTAGAAAGTAACTCTTCATCATCATCACTACTCGCAACACTTTTCCAACCCCTAACGTCCACAACTATAGCGATCCCTTTAGAATAGAATATGCCTCTCTTGGATGTGTCACTGTCAATGGAATCATATTGCTTCTTCTCCTGAAATGTCTTCCACTCTCTCCATGATTCCTTCTTGGCAACTGTGGGAGCACCCTTGCCCCCCACTAACCACATGCTCTTCTTGGGCTGCAAAGTCTCCTTCTAAACCTGCAAAAACCCTTTAGAAGTCGACTCCCTCTGAGCCTCTAGAACCTAAACCACCTTCTTTGGAACATGTACCTACTCCTTTGAAGCCCGCACCTGCACCTGCTTCTTCGGAACCTGCACTTGGTTCTCCATTTTCTTCTTCCCATGATCCATAGGCTTGCCCGTCAGCCTGTATAGACCATGCTCTCTAACTCCAATCACCACACCTATGGAGCTGGAGCCTTTAGGCCTGAGTCTTGCCTTCCCACTCTGGAACAAGACCTCAAACCCCTTTTTCTCGATCGTTGAGACAGATATAACGTTATATCAGAGTCTTGGTATAAACAGTACATCCTGGACTCGGGTCACATGTCTTGACTCCATCTTGAATGACACAACTTCCGATCCTCAAATCTCCTTCTGACTCTTGTCACCCAACTGTTGGCATTAAGAGACAAGTGTTGTCCTTGATGGCAAATCACACAGATGACAAATCATAGTGCAGCAGGTGAGTAGCAAGGAATTGATGATCAAACTACAAGAATGTCTGAAAGAGTGAATTATCCTTTATAGATCTGTACGGAGTTTCAGTGAAGCCAAGGCGTGTATACAAGCAGGTTGCATGAATGAAAACAGCGTATACGCAGGTTGGTCCAAACAAAGTCGCGTATACACGCAGGTTAGACATTACCAAGTCACGTATGCGTATGCACGCACATTCATGCACAGAAAGGCACGTACATGTGGGAGAACTTATTTTTGGTCCGTGGTATTTAGTCCTTGATACCTGAACCTATGGTTTTGGACCATGGTATCTCGTCAGAAGTGATGATCCCCAGTATTGGGTCCATGGTATTGATTTGTTATGGTTTTGGACCATGGTATTGTGAAAGGCCTAAGACTATAAAAGGAGAAGAAGATCATTATGCAAAGGGACAGATAAAGTCTTGAATATCTAATGAAGTGTGTGATCCAGTATGTAGAGAATGGGTTCATGATGCATTATTTGATCTGAGCTAAGGAGGAATCTCACCGGTTGATGGAGAACAAGATCTAAGGATAGATCGGGATCAAATGGTTTCGAATGAATCATCTTTTTATGGTTTGATTATGGATAGACTAGATCTGAATTATTGATGCATGTTTTATTGTACGCATGTTATGATCTAGGTATGACTGATGTCTGAAACAGCCGCAAAGTCATGATTGAATATGTATAGATCTGTACGCGGGTTGGCTTTGGCGAAAGCGCGTCTATACGCAGGTTTGATTCATCGTAGTAGTGTATACATAATGAAGTATGATGTTTGAAGTTGCAGTTGGGTTTGATTGTTATTTCCAAGTTCTGTACTCTGCTCTGTGTTCTGGTAACCGTGTTGTTGACAGGGTTTCAATGTTTCAGTGATTTAGAAATTGATGATGCTAGTATTGATTGTTTTGTGCTTCAATGATATTGATGGGTCCAATACGAAAATTGGATGAAACGTGGCCTTCAGATTATAGTGTTGTGCTTCAGGAGTATCCAGTTTGAAAATGTATGAAACGTGGTACCTGGAGGAAGAAAGAGAAGGTTGTTGCCTTCTGTAGGTCGGCACCTACGTACTAGTACATTAGCTAGTACAAGAGCTAAGGGGGTGGTAGCTCCCTTCCAGTAGTAGCTGGAGAACGAGTAAAAGTTGGATCATTTCAGTAGGCACTGAGTACCTACGTACTAGTAAGTGGATCGGCTAGTACAAGAGCTAAGGGGGTTGTAGCTCCCTTCCAGGAGGGTCTAGAGAACGAGAGAAGGTTGTAGCCTTCTGCAGATAGAAGCCTGCGTACTGGTATAAGACTGCACCCATACAAAACTATTGTAAAAGAAGTTTCTTATTAAAAGAAGATAGAGACAACTTGCAGCAGGTCGTTTTCACCCACATTGGGTTTCCACCTTATGTCATGGTGTTCATGTGTGCTTCTTGTGTGTGATGATCTATTCTGTTTTACTGCACCTGCTTACTATACATATGGTTAAAGAAGGTCTGATGCACTAACTAAAGATCAACATTTAATGGATTAATTGAATCATAAGTATTCTGGATATACACTAGTTGCATTAGACACAGTTGCATATACATGTGGGTTCCCTTAATTGAAGTAGCGTATATGTGTCTAAGTATGGAAATGAAAATGTTTTATTTATTTGACAATACTGATTCACGCCCCCCCCCCTCTAAGTATTATTTCCAACGATTGGTATCAGAGCAGGTCCTTTGGTAGAAGCTTGATCGCTTAAAGGAGATCCGTGGAACTATGGGAAAGAAGCTTAAGAAGAAAGCACCTAAGAAAAAGAAGACATCTCAGAAGAACTATGAGAGTGGGTGTATGGATTGGGGAATCTGTGGAAGAAGCACATCAAGTTCAGAATCACTTCAGAATGAAGATGAACAAGATCTATCAGGTATGAATTTGTTATCCTCTGGTGATACATCTATTTATCCTCTTAAAGATGATGAAAGTGATAGCGAAACAACTGAATTTGTGCTTATGGGTGAACAAGAAAGATATCAAATAGAGGCAGAATTTAAAAGGCTTACAGACAAAATTGGAGATCAACAAGATCTGTTGAACAAGAAGGAATGTGCCTTCAAAGAAGAATCTACCAAACTAAAAGCTCAACTAGAGGAGGGAAATAAGGTAAGGAAGTTATTCAAGGAAAAATGTCAAAAGTTGCAGGATGAAGTGACATCATTAAGAAATGAATTCAATGAAAGGAGCACAATCATCAAGAATCTCAGAGATAGATCCAGTTATTATGAAAGGATTGAAGCTACAATTCGCTCGCTAAAGGAAGATCTTGAAGAATCAAAGAAGCAGAATAAAGGACTACTCCAAGCTATTGAAAAACAAGAGAATGAAGTTCTTGAATTAAGACATCAGTTGGAAGAAGGAAGGAACGCTGAGGAGAACATAAAGAAGCAGTATCGTGAAAAGGAAGAGCATCTTCAGATTGAGGTAAATATTCTAAATGATAAATTAGAAGAAAAGGATAAGCTCTTACGATTTCAAGACAGTACTAAAATTTTGGACGATATTCTTAGTAGTCAAAGGTCTCATGCTATCAAAACTGGTCTTGGTTTTTATGAATCTGCTGAAGGTGAATCTAGCTCACAAGGAAAGGCAAGGAACTCTAATGAGAAATCTAAAATGCTCAACAAAGAGATGAAAGGAAAACCCCATCAACAGCCAAGGAAAGAAATACTTCAAAGAAAATCTTTTACTTCTCTGATGAATAATGTTGAATGTTATGTATGTCATAATCTTGGACATGTTGTAGCCAGATGGGAAAGAAGAATGGTTCAAGATCATCACACAGAAAGATCATCACATTACTTTCAGGTATATTGTTTTTCTTGCAATATGTTTGGTCACAAAGCTGTTGATTGCTACAGAAGAAATATGAAACATGTAAGGTGTTATGCATGTAACAAGCTTGGACATATAGCAAAGGAATGCAGGAATAAAGTACGGGCACCATACCAAAAGGAGAAAACTTCATCACGCTTGAAGATATGGAAGAAGAAGGAAGTACAATCAGAAAGATGTGGCACAACACAATATACTCAGACACAGCACAACACAGACATAACAGACTCTGGGGGAGCTGAAAATATAAAACTGTAGTGTTTTTGAATCTCATACGCAAGTTCCATAAATAGAAGTCGCATATATATGCGAGTTTGCCACTATGCAGTCGCGTATATGTCAGTCTGAGGAAAAGCAGTAGGGATAGGGCTCAGGAAAAAGGGTCTGATAGGATGCAGTCCATTTGCTCTGTTTGATAATTGTTACAATCTGCTAATGATGTGTGGAAATGTCTTGATACTCCTAAGAAGTTTAGAAGTATTTTTTATCCTAACTTGATGATGATGAAGTCTTGATGCTTATTGTTGATACATGTATGATCAGGTCTGACAGTGAACAGATGGCATAGGTTCAGGGGGAGCATATGCTTTTAATGATGCATTGTTGGCATTATGGTTAGTAGTCCTTGGTGATGATGCTTATATGGCTAAGTGATATATCTTGCTATGGTTATGAGCTGTCCATGACAAATCTCATATGTTTCTTGGGGTTACATAGTTGATGTTCAGATCAGATTTGTGGTTGATTCTCTGATAATGCATATATGGTGCTTACATGGTGATCTTCATAAGGATAAGGAGAAGTACAAAGCTTGTATACACATCTTCATTACTTGATGATGAGTCTATCATATGTTGTTGTCGTCATATGCATAAAGATAATATAGTTGATGCAAGTCTCCTATAGTTCTTGGCTCTCACATGGATGAGGATTGTGGATGTTGATGATATCAAGAAGTCTTGTCAAAAGACCTTGAGCTTTAGATACATAGTACTGGATACATGGAGTTGCATTGTCGGAGATATGTTCTTATCTATATGATGATAGCTTGATACTCACATATGATGATTGATAAGGGATATTCCAGCATAATGGATGGTACATAAGATCCTGCAGATCTTGATGATAATGAGATGACTATGGTGTTTTTCACATATGATATAATGCGAATGATTCTGTATGTCATATGCATGATTCTGTTCAAAAGGATGAATTGATATCTATATGCAGACATACCTTGTTATAGGACATTTACAGGTTATTGATCTTGAAGTGGTTGTATACGTGAGTTTTATAAGGAGGATCCACGTATATACGCATGTTTCTGTGGATACAGTCGTGTATATGATGATTTGAAGGAAATCAGTGGGCCAAAATCAGGATGAGAAGAGTCTGACAGAGACCATCTGGCACAGATGGAACAGGTACAGAGGGAGAACATGATTGCTGGTCTAGATGTTGTTCACAGATGCTTATGGAGCAGATCATACATTGTGCTGATGACTATCATGGTCTTATTTAGATGTTTGATCTCACGTAAAGGTCATATCAAGACTCATGATGTAATAGTGTGTCTCTATCTATTGTAGTCATTTGATGAAATCTCCTTTGATGTAATTTGTACCCACTCTATGCATAGGAAGGGTGATGAAATATTTCAGTCATGTATTTATTTTATTATCAAGGTCATGTAACGGCCTATGTTGGTTTCCCCACTATGCCTGGGATGGATGATGTTATACTCTTATGTTATCATGTGTAAAACTTGATGTATCCCCACTTGGTTGGGTAGATGAGTCAATTCCCACTTGGTTGGGAGATGGATGTATGTATGAGTCCTTAGTAATAGGAAGGTCAGTTATGATAGAGTCATGTTCTTCTTGTAGAACTTTTTTTTTTGCAGACCTTGCTTACAGTCAGGGGGAGCATGAACAACACTCTTCAGCTGAACAAAGTTTTCAGCATGTACACGGAAGGAGCATGGACAGATTGGTACACCTTCGCATATACAAAGAGAGAGCTCATTCAGAGATTTCAGCAGGTACTCAGGGGGAGTATGGCCAGCAGAATGATTATCAAGGAAAGAGATTATCTTGGTCTGCCCTTTGCCCTTGATGTCAAAGGGGGAGAGTGATTTGGTGTTGTTGCCATCAAGTCCAAAGGGGGAGATTGTTGGCATTATGATGCATGTGTTGTACTTGATGGCAACCCACTCGTAGAAGAACATCTCACTTATTTATAACTAGATGAATCTACAGAAGAGATATCAGATGTGACTGAATGCATGGGATGCCAGACAACTCAAAGGAATCAGATGATAGTTCTCAGTATGACAAGTTAGCTTTGCCATCAAGTCCAAAGGGGGAGATTGTTGGCATTATGAGACAAGTGTTTTCCTTGATGGAAAATCACACAGATGACAGATCATAGTGTAGCAGGTCAATAGCAAGGAATTGATGATCAGACTACAAGAATGTTTGAAAGAGCGAATTATCCTTTATAGATCTATACGCAATTTCAGTGAAGTGAAGGCGCGTATACACGCAGGTTCTGTGAATGAAAATAGCGTATACGCAGGTTGGTCCAAACAAAGCCGCGTACACACGTAGGTTAAACATTACCAAGTCGCGTATGCGTATCCACGCACATTCATGCACGGAAAGGCACGTACATGTGGGAGAACTTATTTTTGGTCCGTGTTATTTAGTCCTTGGTACTTGAACCTATGATTTTGGACCATGGTATCTAGTCAGAAGTGATGATCCCCAGTATTGGGTCCATGGTATTGATTTATTATGGTTTTGGACTGTGGTATTGTGAAAGGCCTAAGACTATAAAAGGAGAAGATCATTATGCAAAGGGATAAATAAAGTCTTCAATATCTGATGAGTATGAGATCCAGTATGTAGACAATGGGTTCATGATGCATTGCTTGATTTGAGCTAAGGAGGAATCTCACCGGTTGATGGAGAACAAGATCTAAGGATAGATCGGGATCAAATGGTTTCGAATGAATCATCTTTATATGGTTTGAATATGGATAGACTAGATCTGAATTATTGATCCATGTTTTATTGTACGCATGTTATGATTTAGGTATGACTGATGTCTGAAACAGCCGCAAAGTCATGATTGAATATGTATAGATCTGTACGTAGGTTGGCTTTGGCGAAAGCGCGTATATATGCGGGTTTGATTCATCGTAGTAGCGTATACATAATGAAGTATGATGTTTGAAGTTGCAGTTGGGTTTGATTGTTATTGCAGAGTTCTGTAGTTTGCTCTGTGTTCTGGTGACTGTGTTGTTGATAGGGTTTCAGTGTTTCATTGATTCAAAAATTGATGATGCTAGTATTGATTGTTTTGTGCTTCAATGATATTGATGGGTCCAGTATGAAAATTAGATGGAACATGGCCTTCATATTAGGGTCTTGTGCTTCAGGAGTATCCATTCTGAAAATGTATGAAACGTGGTACCTGGAGGAAGAAAGAGAAGGTTGTTGCCTTCTGTAGGTGGGCACCTACGTACTAGTACATCAGCTAGTACAAGAACTAAGGGGGTGGTAGCTCCCTTCCAGTAGTAGCTGGAGAACGAGTAAAGGTTGGAGCATTTCAGTAGGCCAGCACTTATGTACTAGTAAGTGGATCGGCTAGTACAAGAGCTAAGGGGGTTGTAGCTCCCTTCCAGGAGAGTCTGGAGAACGAGAGAAGGTTGTAGCCTTCTGCAAGTAGAAGCCTGCGTACTGGTATAAGACTACGCCAGTACAGAACTATTGTAAAAGAAGTTTCTTATTAAAAGAAGATAGAGACGACTTGCAGCAGGGGGTTTTCACCCACATTGGCTTTCCACTTTATATCATGGTGTTCATATGTGCTTCTTATGAGTGATGATCTATTCTGTTTTACTGCACCTGCTTACTATACATATGGTTAAAGAAGTTCTGATGCACTAACTAAAGATCAACATTTAATGGATTAATTGAATCATAAGTATTCTGGATATACACTAGTTGCATTAGATACAGTTGTGTATACACGCGGGTTCCCTTAATTGAAGTAGCGTATATGTATCTAAGTATGGAAATGAAAAAGTTTTATTGACTTGATAATACTGATTCATCCCCCCCCCCCATCAGTATTATTTCCAACAATTGGTATCAGAGCAGGTCCTTTGGTAGAAGCTTGATCGCTTGAAGGAGATCCGTGGAACAATGGGAAAGAAACTTAAGAAGAAAGCGCTTAAGAAGAAGAAGACATCTCAGAAGAACTATGACAGTGAGAGAATCGATTAGGGATTATGTGGAAGAAGCACTTCAGATTCAAAATCACTTCAGAATGAAGATGAACTATCAGGTATGAATTTGTTATCCTCCGAAGATATCTATCCATCTAAAGATGATGAATGTGATGGTGAAATAACTGAATTTTCTCTTATGGGTGAACAAGAAAGACATCAAATAGAGGCAATATTTTAAGGGCTTACAGATAAAATTAGAGATCAACAAGATCTATTAAACAAAAGGGAATGTGCCTGCAAAGAAGAAACTACCAAACTTAAAGCTCAATTAGAGGAAGGAAACAAGGTAAGGAAGTTATTCAAGGAAAGGAAAATTAATGTCAAAAGCTGCAAGATGAAGTGACATCTTTAAGATGTGAAGTCAATGAAAGGAGCACAACAATCAAGAAACTTAGAGATAGATCCAGTTACTATGAAAGTCTTGAAGCTAAGATCCGCTCGCTAAAGGAAGATCTTGAAGAATCAAAGAAGCAGAATAAATAACTACTCCAAGCACTTGAAAAACAAGAAAACAAAGTTCTTGAACTAAGACATCAGTTGGAAGAAGAAAGAAAAGTTGAAGAAAACATGAAGAAGCTGCATAGTGAAAGGGAAGAGCAACTTCAGGTTGAGGTAAATATTCTAAATGATAAATTAGAAAAGAAGGATAAGCTCTTACGATTTCAAGATAGTACTAAGATTTTAGATGATATTCTTAGTAGTCAAAGATCTCCTACTATCAAAACTGGTCTTGGTTTTCATGAATCCACTGAAGATGAATCTAGTTCACAAAGTAAGACAAGGAACTCTAATGCAAAATCTGAGATGCTCAAAAAGGAAATGAAAGGTCAACCCTGTCAACAACCAAGGAAAGAAATTCTTCAAAGAAAATATTTTACCCCTCCAATGAATAATGTTGAATGTTATGTATGTCATAATCTTGGACATGTTGCAGCCAGATGCAGAAGAAGAATAAGTCAAGATCATCGCTCAGAAATATCATCACATTCCAGGTACTTTTAGGGATATTGTTTTTATTGCAATATGTTTGGTCAGAAAGCTATTGATTGCTACAGAAGGAATATGAAACATGTAAGATGCTATGCATGTAACAAGCTTGGACATAGAGAAAAGGAATGTAGGAACAAAGTACGAGCACCATACCAAAAGGAGAAAACATCATCACACTTAAAGATATGGAAGAAGAAGGAAGTTCAGATAGAAAGATGTGGCACAACACAACACACTCAAACACAACACAACACAGATATAACAGACTCAGGGGAAGCTGAAAGTATAAAACTTCAGTGTCCTGAATCTCACACACAAGTTTCATAAAGGAAAATCCCGTATATACGCAAGTTACACACTGCACAGTCGCGTATATGTCAGTCTGAGGAAAACCAGTAGGGACAGGCTCAAAAAAAGGGTATGATATGATTGAGTCCCATTATTTGTTATGTTTGATAATGGTTACAATCTGCTGATGATGTGAGGAAATGTCTTGATACTTGTATGATGTTTAGAAGTGTTTTTGATCCTAACTTGATGATGATAATGCCTTGAAACTTCCTGCTGATATATGCATGATCGGATCTGATAGTAAACAAGATGGCACAGGTTTAGGGGGAGCAGATAATCTTCTAATGTTGCATTGTTGGCATTATGGTTAGTAGTCCTTGATGATGATGCTTATATGGCTAAGTGATATATCTTGCTATGGTTATGAGTTATCCATGACAAAATCTCATATGTTTCTTGGGGTTACATAGTTGATGTTCAGATCAGATTTGTGGTTGATTCTCTGATAATGAATATATGGTGCTTACATGGTGATCTTCATAAGGATAAGGAGAAGTACAAAGCTTGTATACACATCTTCATTACTTGATGATGAGTCTATCATATGCTGTTGTCGTCATATGCATAAAGATAATATAATATAGTTGATGCAAGTTCTTGGCTCTCATGTGGATGAGGATTTTTGCAGTTGATGATCTTGAGCTAAAGTTACATAGTACTATATACAGTATGTTGGATACATGAATGATTACTCAAGTTTGCATTGTTGGAGACATGATGATGATAAAATGACAGATTGATACTTACATATGTTGATTGATACAGATGTCCCCGATTGATGATACATAGATGATATATAAGATCATGCAGATCTTGATGTTGATGAGATGGCTATGATGTCTTTCAAAAGGATGAGTTGATATCTATATGTAGACATACCTTGCTACAGGACATTTACAGGTTTTTAATCTGGAAATGGTTGTATGCGAGTTTTATGAAGAACATCCGCGTATATACGCAGGTTTATGTGGATGTAGTTGCGTATATGGTGTTTTTGAAGGAAATCAGTGGGGACAGACTCTGGTTGAAGGAAGTCTGATATGGGTCTAACAAAGACCATCTGAAACAGGTTCAGGAGAAGCAGATAAACTTCTGATAATGCATTGTTGGCATTATATTAGAAGCTTTTGGTTCAAGTACTCAGTTGTTGTTGATTTGAAGTGGAACAAATGCAGAGGGAGAACATAAGGAGAACATGGTTGCTGATCTAAATAGTGATTGACAGATGCTGCTGATATTAGTTATTGATAACTTTCATATTCTTGCTCTAAATATTTTGTCTCTATGTCATAGATGTCTTTTGTTATCAAGGTCATGTAACGACATATTTTGGTTTCCCCACTATGCCTGGGATGAATGATGTAATGTACTTGTTTATCATGAGTAAACTTCTGGTGTAAGCCCACTTGGATGGGTGGATGAGTCAATATTTGTATATCCTCAGTTGGTTGAGAAATGGATGTATGTATGAGTCTTGGTGATAGGAAGGCCATTTAAGATAGAGTCATGTTTTTCTTGTAGAACATCTTTTTGTAGATCTTGCCTACAGTCAGGGGGAGCATAAACAAAACACTTCAGCAGTGCAGAGACTTAGCATGTACTCAGGGGGGCATGGACATATTGATACACCTTGGCATATACAAAGGGGGAGCTCATTCAGAAATTTCAGCAAGCACTCAGGGGGAGTATGGACAATAGAATGTTTATCAAAGGAAGAGAAAATCTTGGTCTGCCCTTTTCCCTTGATGTCAAAGGGGGAGAGTGATTTGGTATTGTTTCCATCAAGTCCAAAGGGGGAGATTGTTGGCATTATGATGCATGTATTGTACTTGATGGAAACCCACTCATAGAAGAACTCTCCTTTATTCTAATGAATCGACATATGGTTCAGTTGACTGAATGCATTGGATGCTTGGGACAACTCAAAGGAATCGATGACAGTTCTGTATGCAAGTTAGCTTTGCCATCAAGTCCAAAGGGGGAGATTGTTGGCATTATGAGACAAGTGTTTTCCTTGATGGCAAATCACTCAGATGATAAATTATAGTGCAACAAAGTTCACGCACTTTCATGCAGAGAAAAGTTCCTTTCATGCAGAGAAAAGTTCACACACTTTCATGCAGATAAAAGTTCCTTCCATGCAGAGAAAATTTCACGCACTTTCATGCAGAGAAAACTTCATTTCATGCAGAGAAAAGTTCACGCACTTTCATGCAGAGAAATGTTCATGCACTTTCATGCAAGGAAAAGCGCGTATATGTGGGAGAACTTATTTTTGGTCTATGGTATTTAGTCCTTGGTATTTGAACTTATGGTTTTGGGCCATGGTATCTTGTTAGAAGTGTTGATCCCAAGTATTGGGTCCATGGTATTGTTTTGTTATGGTTTTGGACCATGTTATTGAGTAAGGCCTAAGACTATAAAAGGAGAAGAAGAACATTAGGCAAAGGCATGGAAAAAGACTTGAATATCTGATGTAGTATGAGATCTAGTATGCAGGATATGGGTTATGATGCATTGCTTGATCTGAGCTAAGGAGGGATTTCACCGATTGATGGAGAACAAGATCTAAGGATAGATCGGGATCAAATGGTTTGAAATGAATCATGTTTATATGGTTTGATTATGGTTAGACTAGATCTGAGTTATTGATGCATGTTTTATTGTACGCATGTTATGATCTGGGTACGACTGATGTTTGAAACAGCCACAAAGTCATGATTGAATATGTATAGATCTGTACGCGGGTTGGCTTTGGTGAAAGCGCGTATATACGCGGGTTTGATTCATCGTAGTAGCATATACATAATGAAGTATGATGTTTGAAGTTGCAGTTGGGTTTGATTGTTATTGCAGGGTTTTGTAGTCTGCTCTGTGTTATTGACATGGTTTCAGTATTTCAGTGATTCAGAAATTGATGATACTAGTATTGGTTGTTTTGTGCTTCAATGATATTGAAGGGTCTAGTATGAAAATTGGATGAAACATGGCCTTCAGATTATAGTATTGTGCTTCAGGAGTATCCAATTTGAAAATGTATGAAACGTGGTACCTGGAGGAAGAAAGAGAAGGTTGTTGCCTTCTATAGGTCCGCACCTACGTACTAGTACATCAGCTAGTACAAGAACTAAGGGGGTGGTAGCTCCCTTCCAGTAGCAGCTGGAGAATGAGTAAAGGTTGGAGCATTTTAGTAGGCCAGCACCTACGTACTAGTAAGTGGATCAGCTAGTACAAGAGCTAAGGGGGGTTGTAGCTCCCTTCCATGAGAGTCTAGAGAATGAGAGAAGGTTGCAACCTTCTGCGGGTAGAAGCCTGCGTACTGGTATAAGATTGCACCAGTACAGAACTATTGTAAAGGAAGTTTCTTATTAAAAGAAGATAGAGACGACTTGCAGCAGGTGGTTTTCACCCACATTGGGTTTCCATCTTATATCATGGTGTTCATGTGTGCTTCTTGTGTGTGATGATCTGTTTTGTTTTACTGCACCTGTTTACTATAAATATAGTTAAACAAGTTCTGATGCACTAACTAAAGATCAACATTTAATGGATTAATTGAATCATAAGTATTCTGGATACACGCTAGTTGCATTAGACACAGTTGCATATACACACGGGTTCCCTTAATTGCAGTAGCGTATATGTATCTAAGTATGGAAATGAAAAAGTTTTATTGACTTGATAATACTGATTCACCCCCCCTTCTCAGTATTATTTCCAACATATTGTTCTAAAAAAACTCTGTCAATGTTTTCCACATCATGAACAAAGTATTTTTCCCATGGATATTCGAGACAATATGGTCTTTAACTCCCTCCAATATGATCCTCCTCACTTTAGCCACATCCTTCTTCCACTGAGAAATAAGTATAGATGTAGATAGGAGGACGGTAAAAAAGAAAAAGTTGAAAAGTTGGGTTTGCTAGTTCAAGTGCACCCAAACCAAAAGAAGAAAAAATGCTAGGTAAAGTAGGCTGGGTAAGTAGTTTTGTGGTTGCAGAAATCAAGCTATGTGATCCATTTCATGTTTTCAAGTGTTATATTTATCCAGATCACTGTTTTGAGGCGTTTTTTCATTTTGATCAGATCAAGCAAGGCATCTCTAACTCCTCCTTCTTCTTATTTCCCAAATCACTCACTAACATCCCCTTGAGGACCTTGCGATCTGCCCAACAAGTCCTGCTTTTAGCTCATTTGCGTGAAATATCAAGTCAAGTTTTGACTTTCCTCAATGAAAAGAAGCCACATTTCCTGTGTAAAATCATTTCTCCATATCCTATTCAAATCACATATCTAAGTTCCAGATCTTGAATTTAGCATCATTTCCCTTACATTTCCATTTCACCAAGTCATATTAATTCCTAATTCTACTATATAGCTCTCTAACTACTTTACCATCCCTATTTGCTATTAAAACTATATAAAATCCCAAAAATATTACATATCCCACCCTATAGCACTATAGCTATGTAACATGGTTTGGGAGATATTGGTCCATTTGGGACTAATATAAACCCTTACATGTCTTAAACCCAGAGTTACTTTAACCCCTGGTTAAAGTAATAACCCTGGACCCCCTCTTTCATCTATAAACCTAACCGGCGCACCTGCATTATTAATGGTTTGATGTTTAAAGGTCTAAAAAAACATTAAACTCTAACTGGCGCACATAACCCGCAAACCCAAATGAAAAACACACTTTATTAAAGTTCCCCCCCCAGCCAAAATTAAATAACTAATAAAGGCGCGCGGGCCCCGTCCCTTATCCTTCCGCCGCCTTCTTTGTTTCGCCATCCGTCCGATTGTTCGCGTCCTCGATCTACGGTGGGCGGGTCTTTTCCCCTCCGAACCTGTCGATGGTTAGCGTCTAGGAGATGGGCGGTTTTCCAGTCGTACTCCCGCCACACGTCATCGTCTTGATTGTGGCAGAGCCCCCTCCTCCCAAACCACCTGTGCACAAAAGCGGTGCGCCATGAAACCAGATACCGCTTTCCCTTGCGTGACGTAAGCGCCACGTCACCATGCCATGTCACCCCGCTGACGTCATCCACTGTACTGGGTCCCACCGCTGACGTCATGCTGATGTCACCGCCGAAGAAAAAGTGCGAAAGGAGAAATCGCTGCTTAGGAAGCCCGAAATGAAAATCAGGGGCAGTTTTTGAAATGGCCAAAATGGAAAGCCTCAGTCCAGCGCATGGTTTGCAGCAGTTATTTTTGCCCGAAAGAAATAGAAAGGAGTGAATTGACCAGTTAAAGAGTATCAAAATAGAGTTAAAGACCATTAAAGCCGAGTCATATCAGATTTAATAAGAATCACAACCACCTAAGAGCAGTAGAACTGACTAAGAGGTGCAGATAAGAGATTGAAGGCACAATGATTGCAGATTGGACAACAGAGCTACCAAAGGACGCCACATAGCCTCATTTTTTGAAGCAACTGCCCCCAACGCAACATTAGATAGATATTTTTTACATTACTTGCAAGAGAAGTTAGGTTAATTGCATATTTTTCCTCAGATCTTCTATCAGATCTATTTTTGTAGATATTTTGCCTATAAATACAGCCCTGAACAATGTAATAAGGGTTGGTTGGTTGGTTGATATTCCTCTTTAGAGACTTGCGCTGTAGATTTTGGGAGTTCTATAATCAAAGAATACTGGAATGCATTGTTATGAATTGCTGGTTGTGGTTTTGATGGCATAAAGAGCTTGTTTCAGAATTCTAATGCTTCTACATGCCTCAATAAGTTTTTGTTTTCACCTCTGTTTTCAATTTATATGTGTCTGTATCACCTATGTGTCATGATCCAAGTTGCAGAAAGAAAGAATAACTTAGAACTTGCTTAGCAACACTCTATGCTCAGTTTATGTGATTTCTTAATATTTTCTTCTGAACTAGTGATGAATATGCATACTTAATTGATCATGTTTAAGCTATTTCTCTCATTTCTGAATGCTGTCTAGGAATTCTTCATTGCTCCTAGATATTATTCATTCACCTTCCCTCTCTGGCTGAATGAGAGATCCTTAATTGCCTCTCATTCCCTGATCTCCATTTCATCCTTGCTCCAGCATTAAAGATTGTTCCATGTGTAGTTATCCTGCTCTGTATTCCCCTCTTCTACCAAAGAAAACACACCCAACATCCCTTAATCCTTGACTCCATGCCCAATGGTTTGAACTTCTTACAATTTGCATGCCAACTCTACCTGAATAGATCAACCATCCCACCAAACTAAATTAAAACCCATGTGCATCATATCTAGCCTAAAATCATCCCTTAAACAAAGCTAAATCCCAAAGAGAGAGCCCTCTCTGACTGCTGGTAGGCTAGGACCTGCAGTCCAAAGCTTGGTTTGTGGTTACCTCAGCCGTATTCCGTTAGGAGTCAAAGGGAACAACCTGAGTGATAACATAATGGCGACTCTGCTGGGGACTGAATCGTTTTGTTCATCACTGTAAATCCCCATTTTTGATCAGTTTGCCTCTAGAAAAAGTCTCTTGAAAAATCCCAAAAAATAAAAAAATCTCAAAAAACTCAAAATATTTTGTTTCCTGAAGAAACTTCCCCTTTCTTAAGATCTATTTCACATATTAGCTCAGATCTGTGTTGGTGGATAGAGATCAGACCCTTCAAAGTTGATTTATCCACCTGGCGACTCCACATAATCCTCATAATAAAGACTCCACTGGAGAAATGAACCCAAGAGAAATATACGAGCAAATCAGGATTTTGACTTGGATTATTATCCAAGAGGTCATGTTATTTCTCTTCCATAAAATTTTGCTGTGTATATTGTATTTTAAAAACGATTTTAAATTAGATTTTTATGATTTGCCTTTTGAAAATGTTGTTGAAAAGCCTCCTTGCACATTAGAACAACAACCTTTAAATGCTGCTGAAAATCATCATACAGCCAAGGAGGAAACAAATGTCAAAGCCAGTCATTCTATCCTTGTTCATATCGAGCCCATTCAACCAATCCCTATACATAATCTTGTGCCTCGTAAGGTTCCTGACAGATATAAGCCTCTTGTTTTGCCTCCCGTGCTTAATCCTCTGCCCAAAAATCATCCTGAGTATCTCCCAAGATTTGATGGAGAGAATGGTATTAATGCGCAAAAGCATATCCAAGCCTTTGAAGACTATCTTAATATATTTGAAGTGGAGGACGAGGATGTTAGTATCAGGCTGTTTTCCCTTTCTTTGCAAAGTGAAGTTAGGGCTTGGTTTAAAGCATTGCCTGATGCTAGCATCTCTAATCTTCAGCAGTTTTCCAAGCTCTTCCTTGATATATGGATGATCAAACTTAATTTCCTCTTGCTCATTGAAGAATATAATCAGTTAAAAAAACGTCCAAATGAATCTGTTCAGCAATTTTATGATCGATTCAATCAAGTTTATCATTCTATCCCTTTGAATATTAGACCTCCCCCTGATTTAGCTCTATTGCATTATCCAAGAGCTTTTTACCCAGAAATAGAATTCTGTTTAAGAGAAAGGAGCCCGTCCACTATGAAAAAAATGCAGGACATGGCAGTGGACATAGAGGCAAATCTGAAGTTCAGGGAAGAAAAGCGCAAAGCAGAGCAAGAAGAAAAACTTCATGGTTTGTTACAAAAGTCAGAGTAAATGATCACAATGAAAGTGGAATTTTTAGAGCACCAGAACACATTTGTTTTGCAAGAGGAAAGTAATGACATTCATGAACAAACCTACCACAAAACAGATGAAATATTCGTATAGCCATACATGATGGAGCAGTCTCCTAATATACTATATGAATATAACAGCTTCTCTTCTTTCAACTGCTTGCCAAAATATGATGAGTATGATGATGATTATGAGCCTAATGACCAAATCAGCCTTGCAGAGGAGTCATAGCCGATTTTGGCAGAAAGCATAGTTCAGGATCAGCAGCCTAAAATCAACGATCAACGTGCCTATCTCAGCTATGAAGTAAAGGAGGAAAGCACAGAAAATTTTGATTTCAGCGAAGGAACTTTACCTTTCTATGTTGATTCTTTTCAATTTATTAAGGAGAACTATCATGCACTTAATAAGCAAGTATTAGCAAGTGTTGATATTGATCATCTGGAGGAAGCCCAAATCATTGTTTAAAATATATTGCCTCTAGTTTTGTAGCCCCAAAGAGCCATCGAATATCATATTGAGGAAGATTTGAAAGCAGCTATTCGTGACCAAGTGATACAAGTCGATCCCCTGCCTCTTTGTTTTCAGCCATCTGAGTTTTTCGAAGAAGAAGAGCAGCAGCCTGTGCAGATCAGTCAAGGGCCATATGAGCCTGCTTGTAATAAATTGCAAATATCAGTTCATGTTGTATATGATTCATGTGCTGACAGGGGGTATGATGAAGTAAAGAAGTGCTCTTCTCCATTAGTAGGCTGTGTGCCTCAATATCAAAATGTTGATGATATCCAGTTTCCAAGGCATGATAGCGATCCCAAACTTTTGTACAGTTCTTCAATTCAGCCCAGCAATTGTATATATATGTTGCGGGACCATTTTGTACGGTTTCTTGTTTCAGCAAAGAAGGCCAGCAGTTATTTGATCTTCTCAAAAGTTAACAAAGTTATATATGATGGCAAGATCTCCATTTTTACCACCAGCAAGCACAAACAACAAAGCTCACCGATGTTTATAATGCTTAAATGACTGCACTGGCTATTTGATTTCACCTAACAACAAAGTAAGCGCTGATTAGAGTAGGTAGGTAGGATTTCAGTTTTCTATTTGGATAGCAAGCTTATTGTAGTTGAAGCCCGAAGTGAAGGCCCTAAGCTCTTCAAGTCTACTGTCATGTTCATAAATAAAGCAGCCAGCAAAGAGAAGTTTTCAGAGTACAACAACAACTAAAGATTAAGGCATTCTGACCTGTTGTTCTTGACTTTTCGCAAGGAAAAGCCATCCCCAAGTGGAGCCACTGTTAGCCTCCTGTTCATAGCAGGTATTCATCTTTCATGATCGACATTTCTACATACCAAATATGTCATACTTTGCATGCT
>APFE031001248.1:28590-40544 GCA_000404065.3 Pinus taeda | reverse complement strand
AAAAGAGCTTAAAGAGGAATCCTATGTGTTTTTTGTTGAAAATGACCAATTTCACCTGAATACCCAATATTCTGCACAAAAACTGCAAACATTACTCATATCTGTTTTAACAATAATAAAAATGCACCAAAAATGACCTTTTCAAAGTAAAAAATAAATAAATTTAATTTATTTATTCAAAAAATCTTATAAAAAGGGCTTTTACAAATTCATTTTTACCGTTTGCCTTTGGAGTAAAAAGTAAGAGCTTTTTGTAGAAAACTTCCTGTGGAGATTGTGAAAAATCCAACCACTGGAATCGAGAATTGTCTTCTCCAGGTAATCCACATTGTCCCTGAATTGCATTTCATCCGTTTAAAATTTTGTTTTAGGGTTTAGAAATTGATTTTTAGAGGAAAATTAGGGCAAAAAATCGCCCGTGGCAGTTGCGCAGGGGCGCCATGTGGCCCCTGCACACCTCGATTTTTCTGTGCACAGAGAAAAGTCGGGGTGCTGCACCTGAACTTAAGGAGAAGTGTGCACCTACGCATTGTCTCTAAAGGGATGGGTGCAAACCCCGCAGAACGGAGATTTCAAACCCTAAATTCCTCATTTTTTCCCCATAGAATTTTGAAATGAAAGTTCTAATCCGCCTATTTTGCAATGTAGGTACCCAAGATGCTTGTTTGGCGGGAAAGAGAGCACGAGGATGTGGATCAAGATGCATTACTCCATCCACCTTCATTACAGGCATTGAGAGCATATGGGCTATTCAAATTTTGGACCATACCTAGCATGAGGGCACAGGTAGACTTTCTACAATGGCTGGTGAACAGGTGGAGCACGCAGGACCAGTGCTTCATTATTGGTGGTAACCAGCTCGAAATCGAGCCAGATGACATAAACTTTTTGACTTGCTTGCCCAAGAGAGGCGAGCAATTATCTCTATTCGGATCTAGGGCAGGTGGTCAATCTGTCGCTAGTCTCTGACTAGAGTTCTGTAATGACCAAACTCCAGACAAAGAGATAGATGTTAAAACCATCTCCCGTCCTGAACTAAAGGTGATTTCCTTTACTGTTACTAGACTCTACGGGAGTGCAACATTGCATCTAGCTACAGGTTCCCAGATGTGCATGGCAGTGGACAACTTCCGAGGCACCATTTTCAACTGGTGTGACGTTGTATTGGCCAATGTGAAGGGCCAATTGACTAGGGCGAAGAATGGACAACTAAAGAACTTTGGATATGGTTATTTAGTTGTTAGCTTTTCCCTAGAGAGGGTACCTATGCTGGTTCCACAATGACTCACTATTGAGGCTGGACTTCCCCAAGATCCTCGGGTTATGCGATGGGTTGCAGTCATGGCCCGCCATCTTGAGGAGGGTACCGAGGTTGTTCAATTCACACCAGAGTATTTCCGTTAGTTAGAGAACCAGCTCTTTGTTATTTAGGATTTTCCATATGCTGGGATGGATTATCGTGGTGATCCTGACATGGCTCTTCCACTAGGAGAGTAATGGGATGATAGAGGTAAAATTGTTTTCAACATTTTAATTATATATATAATATATTATATATATATTGTTTCTAAATCATCCCAAAACTAATAGTAAAAAGTTTGTAAATGCAAATGTGGGTCCATGACGACCAGCCGCTCTCCAGCCATATGACCGAAGAAAACCAGTTGCCGTAGCACTGGCCCCACAGGACTAATCAGCAGAGATCTTGGCCGAATTGGAGAGCCATCTAGAGCGCTTGACCGTAGATATTCCAGAGACCAGCATAGATGGCATTCCTCTTAGACTTCAGCGCTATGTGATTGGGGTCCAAGGACCTTTTAGGAGGTTCCTTTGTAAGGTGGCCCGAGCAATGGTGTCTTGTCGTGATCATCACCAATGATAGGATGATTGCCTTGTAGACTCATTTTTGGACTTTTTATACTATCATTTTTGCCAGTCATAAGGTGTTTTTCAACCTATGATCGAGGACGATGAATATTTTGACACACTCCTATGCTATGCTATATTATTATTATGGTTATCTTGCAAAACATGTTATGGGATGTTTTTAAATTTACTATTTGATTTAATGCAAATGTCTATTTAACATTCGAGAAGCAACTACATTTCCTAATGTATTTAAATATCTTGGAATGTGATGATATTCTATGTAATCAAATTCTCGTTCCAAGAGACGGACTCTAAAAAATAATCATAATAAAACTGGATTTCTAATGGCATAAACTCGATTAAGCTGTAATACAACGAGTTCCAAATCTAAATTAACAATCAAACTCTGAATTCCAAATGAAATGGATTCAGATAATAACTCAAATCTGCAATGTTGTTCGTTGTTTGACTAAGGCTTACCCCATGCATAGATACTAACTCGTCAGAGGGCGAATAGATAACCCAAGCTTCAGAAGAGATGTTCTATGTACTACGACAAGCGCCATCAGCAAAACCGATGTATGTTTAGAGAGGCGTCCACATCTGCAATATCAAGAGTAAAATCAAGATAAGCAGGAACAATAATGAAAAACACTCGATAAAGTAAAGCACGCATTCCTAATCTAAGAACACACCAAACTTAGAAAGAAACTAGTCTAAAAAATCTCCACACTATTCATTTAAGCATAATATCGCTTTAGATAAAGCCCATTCCTGGGTTTACCTAAAGAGACACCATCAAAATCTTCTAGCTCATAGGCCCCTTTTTCCAGCTTTCTCTTGACAATATACGGACCATGCCACATGGGTACAGATTTGCCAACCCCTAGCTTATCGTTGGCTTGATCGTAAAGTAAAACTAGGTCTCCTTCCGAAAATTTGCGGGGTGTAACATTTCGATCATACTGAGCTTTAATCCTTTTGGCATGAGTTTCGACAGCTAATGCAACATTACGTCGATTCTCATCTAATTAAGCTAAGTATAATAAAAGTTTTTCCTCTTCGGAAGTAGCTGGTAATAATTGCATGGCAATTTGTAATGACGGGATTTTGCATTCAATGAGTAATACTGCCTCTAAACCGTAAACCAGTTGAAAGGGAGTAAAACCTATTGATGTTTTGACTGAGGTTCGGTACGCCCAAAGCGCTGAAAATAACATGTTATGCCAATTTGACCTATGAATCCCAATGATTCGTCGGATCATGGTGACTAGAACTTTGTGGATTGCTTCAACTAGACCATTTGCCTATGGGTAATATGGAATGGAACTATCGTGACACAGGCCAAGCTGATCTGTAAGTTCAGTCATCATGATGTTTCGAAAATGACTCCCATGGTCAGTGATAATTGCTTGAGGAACACCAAACCTAGAAATTATATGATTGAAAAGGAAAATCGCAGCAGTTTTGCCATTTGCCGAAAATGTAGGCATCGCCTTGGCCCACATGGTAAAATAATCTACCGCAAGGATGATATACGCATGCCCCCCAGCCGAGTGAGGGTTACATGTAATAAAATCGATACCCCATTTTGCGAATGGACCAACGGCAATGACAGTGTGGAGAGGAGCAAGTGGAGCGCGCATCTTACGATCCAAAATTTGGCAATTGTGGCATTTCTAGACTGCAGTGATTCAATCTTTGAATAAGGACGACCATAAATAGCCAGCGTGCAAAATCCTTTGGGCTGTGGCGTACCCAGACATATGACCACCACATGATCCGGAGTGACAATCATTAAGAACCTTTTTAGCCTCGTCATGAGTAAGACAACGGTGGAAAACAAAATCCACCCCATGACGATAAAGAGTATCTCCAATAATAGTGTAAGGTTGGGACTGGAATCGTATTTTCCGGCGTTGATATCATGAAATGTCTGGCTGAAAAGATTGGGTTTGGAGATAGACAATGATATCTCCATACCATGGATCAACAATGTTGATAAGGAACAAGGATTCATTCGCAATGGGTTCTTCCACCACATGTTTGGTATCAGCACGAGGGAAGTCACACATTAATTCCACAAAAACCAAATACTTCTTTGACTTGGCCTTCTCAAATTCCAAGTCAAATTCCTGCAGGATGACAATCCATTTGGAATACTTGCTCCCTAGCAATTGTTTAGTCAAAATGTATTGCATAGGGTTACAGTTAGAAATGACCATGGTTTTGTGTAACAAAATGTAATGACGAAATCGCTGAACAACTTGGACTGCAGCTAAGGCTAGTTTCTCCACATGTGAATATTTTAACTCAGTTGGAGTTAGAGTCTGACTAAGATAATAGATCACATGTTCACTTTTGAATTCATCCTGTTGCACTAAAACCATCCCAATGTTGGAATGGGAAGTGACGAGGTACAAGAAGTAATCCTAGCTGTAGTTGGGAGGATGCAATAACGACGCATGGGTCAATGCATGTTTAAGTGCATAGAAAGATTTGTCAGCTATCTCATCCCAAAAGAATGGAGTGTTTTGTTTCAACAACCGGGTGAAACCTTTTGTAATCTCGGTGTAGTTAGGAATGAAACAACGTAAAAAGTTTGCTTTCCCTTGCAAACTCTGGAGTAGGCAAAGAGTCGAAGGAGGTGGTGACTTGACGATGGCTTCGACCTTCGAAGGATCGACATGAATTCCAGCTTTGGATACAACAAATCCCAGTAAACGACCCATTTCTATACAGAAAACACACTTGTGCGGATTCAGCCTAATCCGATAATGCCTACATCTCATGAAAATTGCTCGTAAATGAGTGAGATGATCAGCTCTACGTAAAGAATGCATGGGTAAATCATCGAGATAAGGCTGAACAATGTGCTTGATGTCAAGAAACGCATAAGACATTGCCCTTTGAAAAGTTGCTCCACGTTCTTCAATCCAAAAGGTAACTTGCAATAAGCAAATGTCCCCCATGGAAAGATGAATGTCGTTTTTGGTTGATCGGCAGGTAGAATGTTAATTTGATTGTAACCAGAAAAGCCATCCATAAAGGAGAAAATTTCACTGCTGGCACAATCATCGATAATTTGATCGATATAGGGTATGGCAGCAGCTTTTCGTGGGTGTATCTGACACAAACGTTGCCGGACAAGTTTAGCATCCGGGTAGGTTTTCATCTCATGAACAACGATTGAAGGATCAATTCCTGGCATTTCCTCATAGGACCAGGCAAACACGTCACAAAATTCTTGAAATAGGGCTTTATATGTGTTGAATTCAGTGTCCGTACAAGAAGCACCTATGTGAATGTTTTCAACACTCCCAGGTTTGACTGAAATGTCGATAGGAACCGTTCAAGAAATATTGGCTAAATTTTGTTTAGAATCAGGTTGTTTCAATGGATTCTGCGGTTCTCTGACATATTCAGCGGTAAAAATAGATGAAAAATCATTTTCAAAATGATCAATCTCCGGTGAAAATGAAGATCGATGAAGAATATCTTCCCATGGTAATGCATCAACAGACGACAGTTCCCAAATTTGTTCATTGATGTGAACAGTTTTAGAAAAGGTTGTTGAATCTGAGGTTGAGATTGAAAGTGATTCTCCATGGATCTCATTCACTAGATCAAGGTTGGTTGAACTTGAGTTGGAAAACAACTGTACAACTTGATAAGCAACTTCAAAGGGACTCAAAGGCATGGCATCACCAAAAGATTCCACCTCGGAATCGAATGGAACGATCCAAGGATCGTCAAGAACATTGGATTCTGACAAAATCATATGAATAGTCACGAAAGGAGACGGTACATTGGGAGGAGGAAATGAAAAAGTTCTGAGTAAACCCAAACCTTTAACTAATCCTACCCCAACATCCTTATAAGGGATATCGGTTTTACCAACATGTTGAATACTCTCAGCAGAGGATGGGTTGAACGAAAAGTAGGTTAAATGATCTATCATAATGATCTTTCCATTGTGTGGAAACTTAATAAGCTGAAAGACTAATGAAACAATAGCAGTCATGGCGTAAGACCAGCTACGACCAAAAAGAAGGTTGTAATCCAGCGGAGCATCAACCACCTCCACATCTAGATTAACAATTTTTCCTTCAACCCCTATAATTAAGTCCTGCAAGATGCCATAAGGATGAAACCCTCGGCGATCAAAGGCCTTCAGAATCATCGGGGATTGATTAAGTGTAGGAGAACCAAGGGTTTTCCAACACTATATTGACATAATACACGTGGAAGCTCCCTCATCAATCACAGTCCTAAAGCAAGGTCCATTTTTGACTAACACTGGAATCTGGAAAGCCATTTGATGAGGTAAACGAGGTGTACTATTTTCTAAATCGAAGACTATGAGGTTTGAGTCATGAAGATCAATAGCTCCTATAGCCAATAATAACATTTTATGCTGTGCTGGACAAGATTGTAGCACCTCCAAAGCTGACATTCCTGAAGGGGAAACAACTAAATCTTCAACAATGTTATAGTTCTGAGTAGCTCTCGCATGTTGATTGAAAGCTGACTTTCAAAGTATACCCTTAGCAGGCAGTCTGATTACTAAGTTGGGATTTGGTTTCTCGATCTGTAGCGGATCGGAACCAGACGGAGCTGAGGTTGATGGATTGGAATTAGAAGAGTCTACTTCCTTACCATCAAGAGGACTCTTACTTCCATAATCTTGCGATCATGTCGCAAACCTTACATGTGACATCATCATTATGGGCTCTTCCGAGGCACTAGAGGAAGAACCTATCATCTTACTGTCTTGACTTGGAAAAGGATCCTTCAAAACAACAGGTGTTTGCGAACCTTTGATGAATTTCGCAACCTCAGCATGATGTGGACAATCTCTTGTAAAATGCTCCTCATCGCAGATGAGACAAGGATAGCGAGGTTTACGTTTCTCTTCAGTAGATTCAGGTTTATCGAATTTCTCCTTCAAGTTTTGCCTATTCTTCTTCTTGCCTTTCTTCTTACCATTAGATTTTGATTTGGTTGTAGATGATTCTATGACATGAACATCGGCAGAAATTTTAGGTGAAGACTCTCCCTTCGGAGAATCTGGTAAACTTATAATAGGAGAAGAATTCTTGGAGGATTTCTTCTTACTCTTGGTATTAACAATACCAATCATACCGTCAACAGCATGAGACCCTAAGGGAGGTGCAGCTATTTGATTTTGTTTCGAAAGGTGTGGGATTTTCTCATGTAACGTACTTGACTGCGTATAAACTAAGTCAAGGTACTGAGCTTGAGCAATTACTTTTTCTTCGGTAACTACGCCTGCCTTGGCTACATCTTCAGTTATTTTAGGTAATAACAATTTTACAAACCATTCTGCCAAAATTTGGTCTAGGATAAAAACTTTCACTAAACGACGTCGACATCGCCATTCATGAATATGGTCTGAAATATATGTGGACGTTGACTGTTTTAATGAAGTTAATAATTTCGTGCCATTGTCATATCAGACTGGTAGCTGAAAATGAGTAAGGAAGGAAGTGGCTAACTGACTAAAATTGTAAAAAGAGCCTCATGGCAACTCAATGTACCACTTGGCTGCAAGGCCAATCAAAGTGCGTTGAAAAAAACGAAGATGAATGGAATCATTTATAATGGAATTCGATACACACCAGAGATGGTAAGTCATCACGTGATTAGACAGATCTTCTCCTGACTTCCCCTCAAACTTTGGTATATCACTGGGCAACTTATTCGGCATTGGCGGCCAAAACAGAAGATAATTAATGGGATCGTTCGTAAGGTGCGACAAGTCGGGCAAATCCAAAGTTGCTATAAACGGTAACTAACGATTCGGATCCCGAAAACTTGGGGTCATAAGACCAACCCGAGGAGGACTATATCCAGGATAACTTGGTATCGGATTTGCATTTGGGATATTATATCCTCCTGGAAAACCAGGATTAACCGAACCATACTAGGATTGTTGAGGTTGTTGATAAGTATACCTAGGGTACGGTTGATACTAATAAGCCGGGTTTTGCACAGCAGGGCTGAATTGGTACTTCCCCTGGTACAATTGATAAGTAAATTGGGGTTGACTTGTGACAACCGTACTAGGCCTAGGTTGTCCTCGAAACCAGAGTTTGGATTGTAGGTCCGCACTAAGGTAAAGAGGCCTGAGGATTTGATACAGGAGGAGTAGAAACTGGAGCTGCTAATACTCCAGAAATAGGTGGGGTGGATTGAACAGAGGCTGTAGTAGTTGCAGCAGACGTTTGGGATGGAGTTCGAGGTGAACTAGGCCCATACTGATGAGCTACCCCAGGTGTAGAAATTTGAGTAGTAGGCTGGACAGGTTGCTGGGGTGAACTAGAAACAAAAGACTGTCCAGATTGAGATGACAACTGCACACTGGGTTGCGGAGTCTGTTGATTCCACACCACATTCATTCCGGGGTATGGACCCATAACAGGTTGAGCATATTGAGGACCAAAATCAGGTTGACTGTAAGATTGATAATTATACGGTACATTTCCCAGTTTTTGAACAAATGATTGACCTGAAGGTGGTTGAAAACCTTGAGGTTGATATTGACCTTGAGGTTGGTACTGACCGTGCGGTTGGTATTGACCTTGCGGTTGGTACTGACCTTGAGGCTGGTACTAACCTTGAGGCACATATTGATACTAGGGTTGACCTTGAGGTACATATTGGTACTGGGGTTGACCTTGAGGAAAATACTGTCCCATAGGGACATATTGTCCTTGAGGTTGCCCCCCAGGAGGTAATGGACTACCTTGAGGTTTCCCCCCAGGCGGTATTTGAGTACCTTGCGGCTGCCCCCCAGACGGTATTGAACTACCTTGAGGTTGCGGATTAGGAGTAGTACCAAACATCATAAGAATCTCTTCAACACTTAACAGTTTAGTTCCATTATTACCAAGAGATACTACATATTCGATGGGTTGAGGAGATGCTCCTGAAAACATACCAGATAAACATTGATACCCAGGAGGAACATAAGGACCACCAAGTAAAAAAGTTTCTGGCGTCTGAGAAAACAAGGATGACTGTCTTGACATATTCAAAGGAGGATAATAACCTTTGGGTGTTGGATGGAAAGGAAATCGTGGTGGTGAAGACGCGAGACTTGGATTTTCTAAGAAATTGGTCAATGAAATATACCAAGCATCACCTCTAATGGGACTGTAGAAAATGGATTCACGCTCCCTAAGTTCGATAGTTGGTTGATTTTTAGGGATGCTTATACCTTCGTTCAGACTCGAGCTTACAATTTCTTCTATGGAAATGAGTCCAGAAGGAAGATTCTCAGTAATAATATTTTCTACCCTAGGGGAACTAGGACCACTAGAAACAGGAGAAGAAAATCCCGAAGATGGAGTAGCAGTAGGTTCAGTTTCAGGTTCATAGATTTCAGGTTCTTCAGCTAATGAACTAGTAGGAGTGATACTACTAGTAACCTGGGAAAATGAAATCGGTTCGGAAATATGTTCTATTGCTTGAACTAGATGATCAGGATGTATGATTAACAAAGACTCTATGGCCTCCGGTGACCCAACCCTACTTTCACTAGGTGTGACAAGAGCTCGTAGCCCTTCAAGTTGACTTGGTGTAAATTCGGGAGGCTGCCCCCGAAGTCAACGAGATTGTCTCGGTAATTCAACCATGATTAATTATTTAATTACTTCACATGAAAACAAAGAAAATCTCAAGAAAACCACCTAAAGTCTCTAAAGAACCAAACAATTTGAAGCACGTGCCTAATAAATCTAGGAGATCAAACCACACACAAATAATATCTTTCCGGATCGAAAACACTAGTTGGTGATGAAATCCAACGTCGTAGAATTCAATACAGAAATGGCAGTTGGAACAGTTACCCTGACAACATGCTTAATGAAATAGACTGGCACAAGTTTCTCCACTATAACCGTCTCGAGTGAGGATAACCCCTCAGAGAGTCCAAGTGAGTCTAGTCGACGTCTGCTCCAAGTACAGTGGGATCTTCCCTCCACCGTCACCTAGGAAAGAATCCTAAATATTATGGTCACTAAGGTCACCAACGGAAACAAATAGACTTGGGGGAACAGTCTACGATCCGATACGCACGCAAGGGCAAAGTAACAAGCTCAATCCCCTTGAAGGCTCCTTGACATAATCCAAGGTTTACCAACAAGTGACCCCAGGCTCCTCGACAATGGTCAATCCGAGGTTTACCATTTTTAATACATAAATATCTTCTATCGTTCCCAAAGAGGAAGGATTGATTCCCACACTGGTTCGAATATGATCTCGTGCTTCTCCTTTAAGAGGAGCTTTCCCAGAGCATAGATGTAACAATTGGAATTTCTCCCTACCTCAAGATCGACTACTTGTTTGTTTACACTATCTTGGAGAGTTAATTACTCCCTAAGTCCCTAAGTACTCCAAGATACTAGCCTAAGCTATGTTGGTGAAAAGAGCCCTAGAAAATAAAAAGATTGCTAGATGGATTTTAATTAAGCGTTAATTTTATTGTTTGTTTATTAAGTCAATGGGCGCGGAGATCAAACTTTATGGTGTGAAGACTCGACTCCAAAACACTAAAAAATGCACCTAAGATGATAACAATTATTTTTCCTTTTCAATGAATTTCTAGCTAAGGAAGAGTTGAAAATGCAATGCTTTGAAAATCAAATCTTTCGCTTAACATACAACTTGAAAGAATTTTTTTTTTGTCTTTTTCAAATAACTTTAAAACGAGACGACTAATCACGCTCACGGAAAATGCCTTTGCTTTTCAACAATCAAAAACTACAATAACAAACAATTCTTTTAAGAGAGCTTTTAAGATTTCTAGAAAAACTCTAAAAAACTATTGAAAACAAAATTTTCAACAAGCTTCTATAATTTCTTTGAAAAACTCAAAACTATAATCTAATCTTGAGATCCATATGAAAAATGGATTGAAAAGAAACTGGAAATGTTTTTTAGGATGCTTAACTTAGTCTTTCAGCTAACTAAGGATCAATTTGTTCAGCTCAACAAACTAATCACAAACACCCAATTTTAATAAAAAATGAAATTCAAAACTTTCAATCAAGTTTAATCAAAGTTTTGCAAAAGAGACAAATGGGATCTAGCTCTCTCCAAGGATAGATTTCATGAGCTGGTCAAACACAGCAAGAAGACCAAAGAGACTAGGGTAATCTAAGGCTCTAAGGCTTCGGATCTCTGAGATACTATGAAGACCAAGCAAAAATCTTCCAACAGGGAAAACTTCTTAGATAATCACTTCAAATGAGAATGCCAATGAAAAGTAGCTCACAAGGAACTTTTGTCAAGATAAGTGCAGGTCTAGGCATATACTAACAGCTATGGACAAAAACTAAACCTAACTGGGCGGATGGATCTTAGGTTTTTCAAACTTTTGACAGGGTCCGCAGGTCCCTAGTAGAACCAAGTGCGATGCCGCTCTATGTTACACTGTAACAGTGCGGACAGGTCCGCACTGTAATTAATGCAGAAGGTGCGGTCCTCTTCCAAAATTTCAAAAAATAAAAATCCAACCAGGATCTAACAAGCACCCGAACTCACACACATCAAGGCAAAATCAGAAACCAAAACTCAAGTTTCTCAAGTCAAAGCAAAGACTAATAAAAAACCAAACTAAACCAATCCCAAGTGGAGTCGCCAATTTGTTGGTCGGATAAATCGTTCTTACAAACAAGACCGATCTCCCTAGTATCTAATGATATCTAGCAACAAAGAGCACAAGCAAATCTACTTTTCTCTAAACATGTTTCAATTCATAAATGAAAACTAAGAGGTGTAAAAGACCCTACCTCGATCCAATACTTGTTTGTGGTAGTTTTATTCCAATAGCTTGAAGCAGTTCCTTTTCAATAACCTGCATACACAAACAAACACACAGCAAAGCATACCTACATAGATATTATAATAAAACATGTTCATTATGAGATCAAGGAGCTCATAAAATAAACCATTAGAGACAGTTCATTTAGAAAAACAAACTTGATTGTATTAACTTTATGAATAAAAGAACTTTACAACCTTTGCCTTGATGTTGCACAAGTCCTTTCCAGGGTCCA
>APFE031001248.1:14271-27882 GCA_000404065.3 Pinus taeda | reverse complement strand
GATAAGCACCTCATATCATGGAGTTAGCTCCCTTAGTTATGGAATGGATGAACCAAGATGGAGCGCACTTGCCAGCGCAATATTCCTTCTAGAAGTGTCTAGAAGTGACCCAAGATGAGTTTTTAAGAATGAACTCACGCCTTTTTAACTTTTACAGGGGTTCTCACCCATTACTCAATAGACAGAGTGGTCAGCTTCGTAGGAAACATGACCATTGGGTGCGACACCGCAGGCAATGCTAGGAGAAAGTGTGAAACCAGGATTTAATATATTTTTAAGGTCTTTCTCCCATTTTCAAGGCTTGACATGAAGATCTGAGGCTTAAGACTTGCAAAGGAGGTATGTATGAGTGTTGATGGACTCACACAAACTGTAGAAAGTCATGGTGACAATTTTTTGTGTAACAAGAAGTCGAGTATTTGGGCCACATTGTGGGTCGTGAAGGTGTCTAGGTGGATCCCAAAAAGATACAGGCAATGCAAGGTTGGCCCCAACCAAAAACCTTGAAGAGTTTGAGGGGATTCTTGGGTCTCACCGACTACAATCGCAAATTTGTCAGAAATTATGGTCACATTGCTAGACCCCTCACTACCCTTCTCAAGAAAAATTCATTCCTCTGGATTGATGCAGCACAACAGGCATTTATGGCTCTCAAACAAGCCATGTGTTCTACTCCCGTATTGGCACTACCCAACTTCACCAAATCTTTTATGATTGAATGTGATGCTTCAAGTATGGGTATTGGTGCGGTCTTAATGTAGGAAGGTCAACCCTTGGCTTTCACCAGCTAACAAATGAGTGGGAAACATCTGGGACAATCTACCTATGAGAAGGAGATGATGGCCATATTAGATGTAGTAGATACCTGGCGACCATACTTATTGGGGCGACATTTCCAAATCTGCACAGCCATCAAAGCCTCAAATATTTTTTGGAGCAATGTCTATCCTCACCCCAGCGAAATGAATGGCTGGACAAAATATTGGGATATGATTATGAGATAATTTACAAGAAAGGGCGTGACAATGTAGTAGTGCATGCTTTATCATGCCAATTTAGGGATGAAGGCACCCTACTATCAATCTCTCTTCCCATACTAGATTGGATTGAAGAAGCTCGCAAGGAATGGTTTTCACACCCCTCTCTCTCCCAACTCATTAATAACTTGAAAGCAGATCCCAATTCCTCAGTTGGCTACTCTTGGAAGGATGAGATTCTTCGCTACAAGGATAGAGTAGTTATATTGCCGATATCCACCCTGAAAATGCACATTTTGGCAAGGTTGCACTAATCTCCCACTACAGGCCATGCAAGCTTTCAAAAGACTTATGCTCGCACTCATCGTTCTTTCTTTTGGATAGGCATGAAAACTAACATTCTTACCTTTGTAGCTAAATGTGATGTGTGTCAATGCCACAAGGGAGAAACAGTCAAGTCACTAGGGACCTTACAACTATTTCCAATCCCTACCTCAATCTGGACAGATGTTTCTATGGATTTCATTACTGGTCTTCCAAAGTCAGGCAACAAATCAGTCATCATGGTGGTTGTGGACAAGCTTTCTAAATATTCTCATTTTTGCGCTCTGCCCCACCCATTTTCCCCCACTTTGGTGGCTCAATCTTTCATGGACTAGATCTTCAAAATGAATGGCATGCCCACTTCCATTGTGTCTGGTCATTTCACCAGTAAATTTTGGTAAGAATTTTTCAAGCTACAAGGCACCCAACTCCAACTAGGTACTTGCTATCACCCCCAAAATGATTGTCAAACTGAAGTAGTCAACAAATGCTTGTAGACATACCTAAGGTGCTTCACTTCAAAAAGGAAAGATCAATGGGTACAATGACTACCTCTAGATGAATAGTGGTATAATACTAACTACCATGCAGCCACCAAGATGACTCCATATGAAGTAGTGTATGGCCAACTCCCACCTTAACCTACTTATTATATCCTTAGATTCTCTAAGGTGGAAGCAGTGGATCAAATCCTACAGTACCGTGCAGCCATGCTAGCCCATCTCAAAGATAATCTCCATGTAGCTCAGAAATGAATGAAGAAACAAGCAAACCAACATCATTCAGAGTGCAAATTTCAAGAAGGGGATTAGGTATTCCTGCAGCTGCAACCATATAAGCAAACATCGCTCAAAGAAAAGGGCTGCCAAAAATTAGCTCCAAAATTCTACGAACCTTATCAAATACTTCAGTGCATTGGAGCAGTAGCCTACAAGCTAGCCTTGCCACCAACTTCAAAAATCCATCTAGTCTTCCATGTATCATGCCTCAAGAAAGTGGTTGGGAACAATTGCAGAATTCAAACTAGTCTACCTGAATTAGATGAAGAAGGTTCGCTCTGAATCCAACCTGAACAGGTCCTCGATACGCGACAATAACATCGATGTGACCGCACGATCAAGGAAGTCCTCATTAAGTGGAAAGACACCTATCTAGAAGATGCGATCCAACCACTATTCTTCAGTGGTTTCCACAGCTTCAGCCTTGAGGACAAGGCTACATTTTATGGGGGAGGGCATGTTAGGGTCCAACACTAACCCCTTTATTTATGTAATAAGGTTGAGTCATAGTTATAGTTATTTAAAGAGTCAATAAATATCGTATTAATAATTGTAAGTGGTTGACCCACATTTAAGAAAGGGACCACAGTTAGTTGCAAACAAGCCATAGTATTAGATAGATGGTATTGAGAAAATGACCCATGGTATTGTATTTATGAATCCTATATAAAGGATAGGGACTTCCCATTGGGATATATCAAGTATTATTTTGTAATCGAGCTCTACAATGTTGGAGGTTTCCCCCTTGAAGAGGCAAGTAAACATTGCTTTCATCTCTAAATAATAAAATACTTGCTATTTTTCTCATTTTGTTCTATGTTCTAGGTTGTATTTCTTTGCATATTTGGTATTCTGGAATTTCTCGTAGTTCAAGGGCATAACAGAGTCCCCAAGGCTAGGTTGGCCTACAGGAGGCCCTTCCAACATTCGAGAAACCTATATAATGGGGTCTTCGACCACCTATTGTGATACACTCACTTGACATACCTTATCTTAAATGATCTATAGTTGAAGTAAAGAGTGAGATTCCTAGAACAGGATATGCAGGTAATGAAGAAGGAAGGATGTTGGATCTTCTATTTTCCTATAATTTCTCCTTGAAGAAGCCCTCTCATGTGAAGTTTTTGTGGCACCTAGGGTTTCCATGGGTTTAAGAAATTGCAGGAGATTGTTCCAGACATTATTTGAAGAGTAGATCATTTTTTTAATGGATGGCCTGGAATTAGAGCTATATTTTTGGGCCTTAAGTCTTTGAAGTCTCCTTTGAATTTGATAAGAAGATGATGGTTTTTGCCCTTGGTGGGGTTTTTCCCTGGCTTGGACCCTATATCTTGTGTTCATTTTGTTTGGAATTTATTTTATGATAAGAACTTAAACATAATCAATATAAGAAGAACCTAAATCACAAGTAAATGTCATGTAATGGAAAACATTAAGCTACCCTATTAGTTTTCCAACACCAAGAACTTGGGAGTGGTGGTTGGATAGTCCAGTGTTGGTTGGGAGAGACTTATTGGGAGTGGTGGCTTCCAAAATGTAGTGGTTTGCAAAGTCGAGGGAGTGGTGGATTTCAATAGGTGGTGGCCTGAAAAGTTCATCTAGGTAGTGGCATGGAGATAGTAGTGGCTCGCATGATTTGCGATTTTTGGCTTGCACACTGGTGCTGGTCAATGCATATGTAAGAGAGGAATTTTTATAATAATAGAAGAACAATGAAGCAAAACATCTAATGGTTATTTTCTACCTTTAGGTTTCCACCTAACATCTGGTGTCCCTATCTTATGATGATTTGTGTGGTTGTTCTTTGATGTGCTACTACTCATGGTTAATTGTTTATATGCTTGATGCTTGATGCTTGATGCATTGATCTTGTTATTGTTTAGATATGTTGATAGATATACATTGTGTTGTGCTACTAATAAGCGAGTGAATCAATATTTGTAAGAAAAGGAAAAAATTGGTAAATATTGATGATAGTACACAATATTAATTAAACCCCCCCCCCCACCTCTCTGAGTATTTTTCAATACTTCCAACAAGTAGTATCAGAGCCTCAACTTTATAACACAAAGGATCTCATTTAATTCTAGGTTGTCGAAGATGTATTTTAGATGGTGTTTGTCTAGTTTGTCAATTCCTAAGGACTATAACCAAGTGTATCTTCTAGGAATTTCAGTTTTCCAACAGTTGTTAAACTTGGTTTGGGGAGCATCCATCTTGGCAGTACTTTAGGGAAGGGTGCATTACCGCATTTCTTTGTTTATTGATAGTTGTTTTCTTGTTTTCAATGTTTTCTTATTAATTTAGCATTGCCTTTGAATCACAATGTTTTTTGTCATGTGGAAACTTAGGTGTGAGTTTAACTTTGATTAGGATATTATCTCTTTATCTCCTTCAACTTATTTATGGAATGGTGAGATTCATCATCAACCCTTGCCATAGTGATGCTTTCTTATTAAAGGTGCCAAATTTTTGGATCACATGAAGTATCCTACATATATTTATGCTTCAGTAACTATTAAGAAGAGGTTTTAAGGTTACCCTGTTGGGGGTGGAAGAAGATGAAGACCTCATTATTATTGAGGAGAAACTCTACAACAAACCAAACCCCACACCTCCAATTGATCCAGGAATTCCATGCACTATTGATATTTCCATGATTGTAGAAATTCCCACTGTCGATCAACAGATTATGCAATATACTAAAGAAAAATACAAGATGTACTTCTACAACAATATTTGTGGAAGCTTAATCAAATTGAGCAAGATCAATGAGAACACATATAATTGAGAATGAAAAATCAATCACACATAACACAGAAAAATAACCTGGGGGAAGCCTCAGCCTAAAACCCCAATCTCTATATTATCATACAAGTGGAAATATGTTCAAGTTACAAAAAGAATTAACTTTCAAGCTATCCTGCTCTCTCTGCAATCAGACAATACAACTCACAGACTGCATAGACACAGTATATGTCCTCCTCAAGCCCTCCAAGCCTCCTATTTCCTTGCACAGTTTTTCTTGGGGGTCCAGTCATGCCACATGTGTGAATTGGCCTCATCACGCTCACAAAAACTGAAGAAGTAACTAACTAAAATTTAGTTCAGGGACTAACTAAAATAGGAAGGTATCTTGAAATGCTATTTATAGCAGTGCTAAATTTATCACTTCTATATTTAGAATTTATTGTTGCTATTTTCAACACTCCCTCTCAATAGCAAAGGGATTATCAATAACCCCAATCCTGTCTTTGTGGAACTCAAACTTGCATTTTGATAATGCCTTAGTCAAAATATCTGCATCATGTTCCTCGGTCGAAACATACAACAACAACATGATCCCCTTAACCACATAGTCTTAGAGATGGTGATACTAGATATCAATGTGCTTGGACTTGTCATGAAAAACTAGATTCTCAGAGAGTTTGATACAACTCTAATTATCGCAATAGATCACGGTTGGATCCGTCCTCTAACCAAACAATCCCACTAGAATATTCCGCATCCAAATGGCCTCACATGCAGCCTGACTAGTAGCCATGTATTCAACCTCTGCTAAGCTAAGTGCAACTGGCCTCTGTTTCCTGTTGTACCAGGAAACTGCAACTGAACCAAGGTTGAAGATTCGTCCAGAAGTGCTCTTCCAGTCTGATGGACTCCCTGCCCAATCCACATCTGTGAAGCCATGAAGCTTCACTCCCTCTATCTGTCTGTACCATAATCTGAACTGAGATGTGCCTCTGAGGTATCTCAGCACATGCTTCACTGCCTTCCAAAATAGCTTGGTAGGCTAACCATAACTTGACTTAGCTAGTTCACCGCAAAGCATAAGTCGGGTTGTGTGTTCACCAGATACATAAGTGAACCCACCAGCTACCGATAAACAATTACAGCTACTACCTCACATGAAGTAGCATCCTCCTTCCTCGAGTTCCTAGTTAAAGGAGCCTGCATGGGCTTGCACTTCTCCATGTGAAAGCGGTTGAGGATCTCATTGGCATACTTTCCTTGAGACACAAATACTTCACCATCTTTCTGCCACACCTCCATGCCTAGAAAGTAGTGCATAAGAACCATGTCTTTCATTTCGAACTCTCTTGCAAGGTCCTCCTTACAAGACGGTATGAGCTGATCATCACCTGTCAAAATCAGATCATCGACATAAACAACAATGATCAATGGTTTAGCTTCTACCATGATGTTGTAAAGGTTTGCATCTTCTTCACTCTTGGTGAAGTCCAACCCGGTGAATTAGCTATCGATCCTAATGTACCAAGCACAGGGTGCTTGCTTTAGCCCATACAAAGCCCTCTTGAGTCGGTACACATTCGACTCATGATCGAAGGTCTCAAAACCCTTTGGCTGCTTAATGTACACCTCCTCTTCAATCTTCCCACTAAGAAATTCTGTCTTCACATCCATCTGGTGGATCTTCCACCCCATTTGAGTTGATAGTGCCAACATCGATCTAATTGATGAGTACCTTGCTATGGGAGCAAAAGTCTCATCGTAGTTGATCCCCTCGACCTGTGAGAAACCTCAGGCAACAAACCTTGCCTTGTGTTTCTCAACACTGCCCTTAGCTGCCTGCTTTACTTTGTAAAGCCATTTGGAACTCACCACTTACCTATCCTGAGGTCTTGGGACAACATCCCACACACTGTTCCGAATGATAGATTCATACTCCTCTACCATTGCATCAACCCAGATAGGTTGTTGCACTGCCTCCTCAAATGAAGAAGGTTCGGTATCTGCACACCCCAACGAGAGCCATGTACCCAGTGTACCACTTGGGCAACCTCCTCTGTTTGCACTGAGAAGATGGTTGTCCCACATTCTCCCATGCATCCAGCATCAACCTATCAACTTCCCTTGAGCGTTTCCACCCATCTCTGGAAGTCTCAGCATGAGTTGATGTCTCCACTCCCGGATCCTCTACATGTGGCTACTCCACATCAATCTGAGGCTCCTCCTCCTTAGGAACTGAAAGTTCCTCCTCTGCATGCAACTTGAGTTCCCTCTCAAGTGATAATCGCATGGCTTTCTGCTCGTCGAACTTCAGATCCCTGCATACCACTCTCCTCTGACTGGTAAGCAGGTACACCCGATAGTTGTGGGGTGTATCCGTGTACGTCACAAGTATTCCCAACTCAGTTGTTGGATCCAACTTCTTCCGGGCATCTTTGGTCACACGACAGTAAATTGATGATCCAAAGATTCAAAAGTGACTCACATCTAGTCACTTCCTAGAAAAGGCTTCCATAGGTGTCTTTATTCCCAATATATGGTGTGGGCTTCTGTTCTGCAAGTATACTGCTATATTGCATGCCTTAGCCCACATAGGCTCTATTCATGCAACATTGCTCGAGCTGCTCCCACAATCGATCTGTTCTTCCTTTCAGCCACCCCATTCTTCTGTGGGTTATGGGGTGCCGTCAACTCCCGTTTAATTCCTTCTACAGCGCAGAAGTCTTTAAACTGTTGGGATACATACTCTCCACCATTGTTGATATGCAAGGCTTTTATTTTCTTTCCAGATTCTTTCTTTGCCAAGGCTTTAAACTCACAAAACCTCAAGAAGGTTTGATCCTTCCTTTGCATAAAATAGATCTAGCATCTACGAGAAAAATCATCATTAAAAATAACACAATACCTTTTGTTTAACAGTGGAGGTTATAGAGAATGGTCCACAAACATCTGAGTGAATTCGCTCTAGGATTGCTCCAGCTCTACTGTCTCGATCCGAAAAGGAAGATTTTGCATACTTACCCAAGGTACAACCTTTGCATGTATTCGTCTGCTTCAGTTTTCTCTTGGGAAGTCTGGTAGAACTCTGTTGCATGATCTTCAGGGCTCCATGGTGCAAGTGGCCCGATCTTCTATGTTATAGCTCACCAACATCTTGGCTCTGCACCATCTCAGCTTTGGAACTCAATGCAGCACAATCGTCTACCTCCAGCTTGTAGAGATTTTTTACTCGAATCCCAATTCGTATTATCTATCCAGTACTGATATTCCTCAGGAATACTTTTCCTTTACTAAAGACTACATCATAGCCTTTATCTTCTAGCATAGCAACAGACACAAGATTCTTCTTCAGACCTGGTACATACTTTACATCAGTTATGGTGAGGGGAGCTCCATGCTCCCTCTGAAACACAACTGTACCTTCACCTGAAACACAGTACTTTCCATCATCACCCATCTCGATCTGCATCTGGAGATCTTTCTCCTCCAAGGTACTGAAAAGATTCTTGTCACCTGACATGTGGAATGAAGCTCCACAGTCTAGGTACCACACACATCCCACCATAGATTAAACCATGCATGCGATAAGCGAGAAGTCCAACTCAAACTATGATGCCAATGCCTCACCATCAGATCCCTTTGAGGAAACCTTCTTGGATTTTTTCTTTGAACAATTCGTAGCATAATGGCCCACTTCATGACAATGAAAGCATCACACTTTTAATTTGTGAAACTTCTTCCCACCATGGTAAGAATCGGATTTGGGATGGGACGCCTTCCCTTTCCCTTTCCTCGCCTTACTCGCTAAGGCAAGATTTTCCACATCATCTTGCTTCGATGAGGATCCATCTCTGGTGCTTCTTCTTATCTCCTCCTTCATCAGATCCGACCAAAGTCGTTCCCAATCTGGCAGTTTTTCTCTTCCATTAACCGAGTCTTGGTAGCTATGCCAACACTTAGGAAGACCGAGGAGTGCAAGACTCACCATGTCATCATCAACAATCATGATCCCTACACTTCCAAGCTCATCCCTATAGGTGGTGAGCTTGTTCAGATATGTAGAGATCGTGTCACCCTTTTCACACTTGATTTTTTGAAGCTTGTCTTTCAACGCCAACTTCCTTTGATCACTGTTGTTTTGATATATATCTTTCAATTATTCCCACATTGAAAACGGTGTCTCCTTCCCATGGAGACTCGAGGCTATGCAGTCTTGAACTCCCTCCAAAAGCGTTCTCCTTGCTTTAACCACACATTTCTTCCATTTCGCCAATTGAGTAGCATTAATCAGCGTGGGGACTTCTTGTTCAATGAAGTCCTTTAGACCTTTATCCTCTAATACTGCTTGCATGCGATCCTTCAAGGCTATATAATTTGAGCTGCCATCAAGGGCATACTCGAGTCTTAAACCGTTGAATGTCATTGGTGAAATTGAGATGTGATAAGAACTCGATTTCTATATTCAGGAACCTCAAACTTCGAACTTCTCCCTTCTTGTATATGTTCTTTGCCTTGATCACCTTTGCTCTAATACCATGTAGAAATTCCCACTGTAGATCAACAGATTATGCAATATACTAAAGAAAAATACAAGATCTACTTCTACAACAAACTTTGCAGAAGCTTAATCGAATTGAGCAAGATCAATGAGAACAGATATATTTGAGAATGAGAAATCAATCACACATAACACAGAAGAAATAACCTGGGGAAAGCCTCAGCCTAAAACCCCATTCTCTGTATTATCATACACGTGGAAATATGTTCAAGTTACAAAAAGAATCAGCTCTCAAGCTATCCTTCTCTCTATGCAATCAAACAATACAGCTCACAAACTAAATAGACACAATATATGTCCTCCTCAAGCCCTTCAAGCCTCCTATTTCCTTGCGTAGTTTTTCTTGGGGTCTAATGATGCCACGTGTGAATTGGCCTCATCGCACTCATAAAAACTAAAGTAACTGCGTAATCCTCAAGGAAAGAATTCCTTTTGCATGCAAGAGATATTCATAATGGAATATTCACAACTGATAGTACATTGTCCCTCCATTTGATCTCAACTGAGTCTCTATATGAACTGACATGCATGAGTTATTTATGAGAGAATATTCAGTTATTTGAAGTGTAGCAGTTACATGCATGCATGCATTAATTAACTGAACTCACAATTAATTCAACAAACTGTTTGAATTAATCTAACTGGACTTGACTCAGTTAACTCAGCCAGCTAATTACAACTCATCCTTATCTCTTTAATTGATGGATAAATTCCTCAATTAATGGAGAAACTGTTGCATGTCCCCACATAGACTTCATGTTTGATTTTCTACAACTAATTAACTCATGGTGAATTAATTAATTATTTTACAAACAACTGCTAAGATCAAATTCGAATTTTACTTCTTTATTTTAGTTCAGGGACTAACTAAAATAGGCATATATCCTGAAATGCTATTTAGAGCAGTACTAAATTTAGCACTTCTATATTTAGCATTTCTTGTTGCTATTTTCAACAATGATCTCTTGATGGTTTCAGTGAATTTATGGTTTTTCTGCTTCACTTGGAATTTACTAATACTGGGGAATATTGTATTGCATAATGAAGTCTTGGTTAATATATCTTTTGTATATATCCGATTAGTATATGGACATTTGCGATAAAAATCAACTTTTTTGGTTGATACCACAAGAAAAGGATTTTGATATTATGTAATATGATATCACTTTAATAGAAAAAACTTATTAAAAAGAGAGAGAGAGAGAGGAGGTTTTGAGGTTAATAATATATACTCTTCCATTTTGTCTTCCGTATTTGTAAATATGTTTCTTTAAACAAATTTGTCCAAACAATAAATAGTAGACCTTTTCTCACCAAAGATGAGCTTGTCTTTTTTCCTTTTATAAATTAGTTTGAAATAGTTCAAACCATGACTTGTTGAACTTGGTTTGGAGCATTGATCTACATTACTTTAGGGTATGGTGCATTAGTGTGTTTTTTTGTTCAAGGATGAATTTTCCCTTGTTTTAAATGCTTCACTCAATGAACCTCTAACATATCATGTGTGTTCGTGACATACTAAACAATAAGCTTAATTTAACTGTATATTGGAAAATACCTCTAAAAATCACATTATTTAACCCCTACCAATACAAACCCAATACACCTTCCCAATTTAAAAAACCCATACTTTCACTAGATATGGTAGGTATCCATTTTTTCATTAACATTTTTTATGCCCCTTTATATATTTTCATTGACTTTGAGCTCTTTTTTTATACCTACCCATATAAAAACCCTTTACCCCCTATTATATGCCCAATATATTATGTCATTTTTTCCTAATATATATCCTCCAATATGAATGCATGTGGTATGATATTGCTCGCGAGGGATGCCCTCATGAGGGAGACTTATTGATTAAAGAGGTCAAAACTTTGGATCACATAAAGTATCCCATGTTTATTTATGCTCCAACAACTCTCAAGAGGGGTTTTTGAGGTTTTGTCATTGAGGGTGGAAGAACATGAAGAACTAACTAGCAGTAGCACTGCAACAAACCAAATCAAACCAAATCCTGCACCATTGATATTTCCATGTCTCATTCAGTTAACTTATGATTTTTCTACTTCACTTGGAATTTACCAATATTAAGGAATAATGTATTGGATAGTGAAGCCTTGGTCCCTATCCACTTAATATATGGACATTTATGATAGAATTTAGCTTTTGTGGTTGGTCTAGTTTTCAATAAAAAAGAACATGACAGAAGAATTTCGATATTATGTAATATGATATTAATTTTAAAGAAAGAAAAAATATTTTTCAAAAATAAAAGGTTTTGAGGTTTATAGTATATATTTTTCCATTTTTTCATCTTTACTTATATTTTTTTTAATATATAAATATATTTGTTTAAAAAAAAACTTTTCTTACCAAAAATAAGCTTGTCTTTTAACCATTTATAAATTATTTTGAAATCATTGGTTGAAAACTACTCCATAAATTTCCTTGTTTAATTACAAAATATTTAACTTAATTATTTAATTAATTTGTTCTATATTCACTCTTGAAAATTATCTATACACTATCCAATCATTTTCTACACATACCTATTAAGATAATGTTTAAGATAATGTAGTAATAATACTACATTGTTTGCTTTTATTCACTCCTTTTATGTCAACCACTCTATTAATATGAACCATTCATCAGTTTATTTGTAAGACTTGGATTTCTTAAGAAATCTGAGCTCTTTTTATATTCCAGCAGTCAAAAAAACATTTCCAATAATGTGAGAGGTAAAATTATTTTTCCTTACGATGATTATTAAAAAAATACTTTCACATCACCATATGAGTTAACCATGTATGTTATATTATCCAACTTCCGGTGACAATATGATTCTTTTAATTTCTTTCTCTTTGATGTTCATCATGAAAACCATATGAATGAACCATGTACATTATCCAACTGAGGACAACATGAATTTTTTATTTATTTCTCTTCAATCGACACTTAAATTGCTACCTTTTTGTTTGCTGACTATTTCACAATCTAACTTTAAGACAGCACTAACATAGATTCAATTTTCGTGAAGAGCGCATGTACCCTATCAGAATTTCAAAGGACTACGGTAAATAGTAGAGAACAATTTAACTTAAAAAACCATGTACTTTTATGGAAGAATATGACCCACTCGATACCTAAATCCTTACCTTTTAGCCTCACAATGACACCACACTCTACTATATCCTTCCAGAAACCACTCTGATTAGTCATGAGATGGTATCGCTCCACAGTGCTCATGCAAGTATATTGCTGCATATTTCCCTGATATCAGTTGCCTTGTATTTCTAAAACAGCAGAAACCACTCGGATCGGTCATGAGATGGTATCGCTCCACAGTGCTCATGCAAGTATATTGCTGCATATTTCCCTGATATCAGTTGCCTTGTATTTCTAAAACAGCAGATATATTTGATGGAAAAATTCTCTCTGGATGATAATTAACTGATGCGTGCTCTTAAGCCCCTGATTTTGCTCATGGTTACTTATATTCCCCACTGGAACTGGAAGGTGCCCAAACGTGCACAATTCTTGAGCTGCTCTCACTAAATCGACGTGCTTCTTCTCACAAAACCCCGACTCTCCTGACAAACCATCTCCACCTCTTAAGACTTTCGAATGCGACCTAAATCCGCATTTGTGGAGTCTCATGGGGGATTTTTGGACCTAACTCCGTATTTCCGGAGTCCGAGGGGGATTTTTGGACGCACATCTGTATTTGCCGACTTGCGGCTAGATTTTTGGATGGTACCTGATTCCTCTTGCAAACACCAGTCACCAGATTTGTGTTTGTAGTTAGTTAAGTTATATTCTTGATGTTGGAATTTTCACTATTTTCCTGGCAAAATTGTGCCGTATTAGACTGCTCTATATATAAGTTGCAAGTCATAAATTCTAATGAGGGGTTTAGAAATAGGTCAAATTAGACCATCTCCGTAACTGCAACACCTATTTCTTGTCGCTCTTATTTGGTCAATGGGCTGGAAATGTGGCTGTCATAGACACAAAAAGGAACACTGTTGGCATTACATTTAATAAACAATTTTTGGTGTCATAGAGCTGAAAAATTTACACTCATTAATTTACATAAAACATAAGGTTATATGCAGAAAAAAACAAATAACCATCATCAAAATTCCACTTGGCAGGGTCGATAAATTTGAAATTCCAATTGATCTCAAGTTAATATTACATTTTTTTAATTTAATTATTA
>APFE031001248.1:0-14261 GCA_000404065.3 Pinus taeda | reverse complement strand
TATATTATAGAAGCATAAGATGTTACATGTGTACACTTTTAATTCGAGACATCATATAGAACTATTTTCTAAATACAAAACCATGTCATTGATGTCATTTAGAATTAAATTTGAGTTAATTGTTCACAAGATTAACTAAGAAATCTTAGAGCTCCTTAGTAAACAAGAATTAGTAGCAAGCTACTCAAACCAATCAATATATTGAAAATCTCCAAGGATGAAAACAAGGCTATCAAAACTATGTGACACAAGCCAACTGACAATTATGATCCCCAAGTCATTCTAGAGATTAAATGTTTTTTTTCCTCAAGTCATAGTCTACATTGGATCTAAAGTTAGTATCCTCTCGAGGAGACTTGGATAAATGGGGATACCTAACTTAGTAAAAGATAAAAATAATGAACTTGAATTAATCAGAAGGAGTTGCAGCTCACAGGTGTGTACATCACCTGGAGACTGCACTCATACAAGGAGGAGACACTCTCTCTATCGTTCACACAATACATACAATGAATGAATATTACATATTAAATACATGACTGAAAAATAGGTAGTTGAAACCAACCTCCTAAATTCTAGGAACAACTCCTAAAGTAAGAACGTAATGTTACAACCACATAACCATTTCTTCATTATTTCTAACTCCCCCCTTAATGAAAAAAGGGTTATTGTGCACAACTAACATCCCTCTAAATAACTCAAACTTTTTTCGCCCTAGAGGCTTAGTAAAAATGTCAGCTAAATTATCACAGGTATTACAATAATCCACACAAATTTCCTTAGACTGTATCTTCTCCCGTACAAAGTGAAACTGAGTATCAATATGTTTAGTATTCTTATGGAAAACTGGATTGTATGCAAGCTTTATTGTGCTTTGATTGTCAGTTTGGATGCTGGTTGCTGCTTTTTGTCCTTCGCCTGCATCACTAAGCAATCTCCTCAACCAAATGGCTTCGCATGTAGCTGCACACAACGCCTGGTACTCTGCTTCACATGACGATAACGCTACAGTGCTTTGCTTTTTGCTGCACCATGAAATAACCCCGGATCCAATGCTAAATGCATAACCTGTAATGGATCTACAATCGTCCAAGTTACCTGCCCAATCAGAATCAGAATAACCTGCTAAAGTAACATAAGAAATGTCAGTGTATAAAATACCATAATTACAAGTACCACTAAGGTACCTCAACACACATTTCGCTGCATTCCAATGACTGTCAAGTGGTCTAGACATAAACTGGCTCAGCACACTAACAGAGTATGCCAAATCAGGCCTAGTTGTCGTAAGATATATCAGACTTCCCACTAGCTGTCTATACAAAGTGGCATCCACCTGTTTTGTGCCATCATCACTGCTTAACTTGAGGTTCTGTTGCAAAGGTGTTGCTGCTGTTTTACACTGTTCCATTCTGAATCTTTCCAACAGGTTTCTGGCATACTTTCCTTGAGTTAGAAAAGTTTGACCAGAATCTTTCCACACTTCCATCCTAGGAAATAATGAAGATCACCAAGGTCTTTCATTTCAAATTCCTGTGACATTTGCTGCTTGATTTCTTTGATTAAACTATTTGCATTCCCTGTTATTATCATGTCATCTACATACAAAGAAATCAAAATGATTTGCCTCTGTTTATTTATCTTGATGTACAGATTTGGATCGTTGAGGCTCTTATGGAAACTATGTGAACAAAAAATGAATCAATTTTATCATACCATGACCTGGGTGCTTGTTTCAATCCATAGAGTGCCTTATGCAGTTTACACACTAAATGCTCTTGCCCCTTTTTCACAAATCCAGGAGGCTGTACTAAATATATTTCTTCTTTTAATTCCCCATTCAAAAATGCATATTTAACATCTAACTGGTGTAGCTTCCATTTATGTTTTGTTGCTAAACAGATTAGCATTCTAATTGTATTAAGTTTAGCTATAGGGGCAAAGGTGTCATCGAAATCAATTCCTTCCTGTTGTGAATAACCCTTTGCTACCAGTCTTGCTTTGAATTTTTCTACAGTACCATCTGCATTTATCTTAGGTTTATACAACCACTTACAACCTATAGGGGTTTTTCCTTCTGGCAACTCAACCAAGTCCCAAGTATGGTTTCTATATATGGATTCCATTTCTTCATGCATTGCAGCCCTCCATTCATCTGATCTACTCGCTTCTTCATAATTTAAGGGTTCTACAATGTTCAAAATTTTGGACATTAAAGCATAGTCTCTAAGTTTTGCAGGTAGTCTAGTCTTTCTACCTGATCTTCTAGGTAAAGGACTCACCTCAACTCTTTCTGTTTCAGTACTGTCCAGGCCTGCATCATCACTTATTATGCCATCTGCTGCTACTTCTTCCTGCTCCTGCACCTGTTCTTCTTCATCTTCACTGTTTAGTTCTATCAAGAATGGAATGTGGCTTTCATCATCAGAGTGTTTCTTTCCATCTTCTATATGTTCATGGAAAATTACATCTCTGCATGCAAACACTTTATGAGTCACAGGATTATATAATTTGTATACTTTATACTCTGTGCCATATCCTACAAATATGCATTTCAAGGCTTTGGGATCTAGCTTTTTCCTATCTGGTTTCGGTACATGAGCAAAAGCTTTAGATCCAAATATTCTCAGATGATCAACTACTGGTTTGAGTCCAAACAATGCTTCAAAAGGGGTTTTGAAGCCTAAACATTTGGTGGGACTCCTATTCTTTAAATAAACAGCAGTGTTAATGGCTTCTGCCCAAATACCATTAGAAATGCCCTTACCTTGAAGCATGCTTCTGTCGCACTCCACAAGGGTCCTGTTCTTGCGCTCTGCTACTCCATTCTGCTGTGGAGTGTGTGGCATTGTAAACTGTTGTATAATCCCATGCTGCTTGCAGAAGTTCATGAACTCATTTAACCTGTATTCCCCCCCTTGATCTGAGCAGAGAATTTTTATCTTCTTTGCTGTTTGGTTCTCTATCATCACTTTAAATTCTTTAAAATATCTGAAAGCTTGAATCTTGTTGCTTAAAAAATATACCCAAGAGAACCTAGTGCAATCATCTATAAACAGTAGAAAGTAGTATGCACCTCCTAAAGACCTACTCTGCATAGGTCCACAGATATCTGTATGCACTAGCTCTAGGATGTCTCTTTGTTTTCTGTTGACATGCACAGGGAATTCATCTCTATGCATCTTCCCTAATGCACATCCATCACATTCCAGTTTGATATTATGCAAAGTAGGAAGTCCATCGACCATACCTTTATTTTTAAGCAGGATGAGATCTTGTAGATTGATATGTCCAAATCTCTGGTGCCAGAGATTCTTAGCTATTGATGTTGCTGCAACCATCGCCTGTCGTGGTATGCTCCTTGCATCCAGTCTATACAAATTCCCCACGCGTACTCCTGTTGCAACTGTCTCCAATTTGCTATCTTGAATGACACATCCATTCTTGAAGAATTGTACCTGCATGTCCTGGTCTGTTATCATAGAGACAGAGATCAAATTATTTTTGATTCCTGGAACATATAAAACATTTTTGAGATGTTTGATATCGCCACTTGGTAGTTTCACAGGAATATCTCCACAACCTTTGATCTCATACCCACTATCATCACCCAAATAAATTTTGGATCCACATGCATATTCTTCAAGAAACTCAAAATATTCTTTCTTACCAGTCATGTGCGAGGATGCGCCTGAATCGACATACCATGTATTATCATCATCTCCTCTTGATGCTGAAAGTGCACAGTTGACTGTAAATAGCCTAAGATCATAGCTGTGATCTTCATCTTCTTCAGCAAAACAACCTTGATGTTTCTTCTGTTTGCTTCTCCTTTCATTGGCTTGCTTCTTGTAACACTCTCTGATCTGGTGACCAGGCTTTCCACAATAAAAACATCTCTTAACATAGTTATCGTTCATACCTCTAGATGGATTCCTTTGAAAGGAGTTCACCCCTTTCTGCTGCTGTTGCTGCTGCGGTTGCTGTTGCTGTTGTTGGTACTAGCGCTGCTTTCCTCTGTGCTGTCTTCTCTTTGCCATCAGAGCAAGGTCATTGCTCTGGGTCTTCAGATTTTGTCTTCGCTCCTCCTCCTGGAGCAGAATCGTTGTCAGCTCATCAAAGGATGGGGCTTTCTCCCTCGCTGACAACCCTGAGATAAATGTTTGATATTCATCGGTCATCCTGTTCAGTGTGAGGGTAACCAGCTCTGAGTCTGATACCTTTTCTCCAATGGATCCCAATTTGTCTTTCAGATCCTTGATTCTGGCTGTGAATCCATCAACGGATTCATTCTCGTTCATCTCTAGTGCATATAATTTTCCTTTGAGTTGCAAGAACATGATTTGTGTTCTGTGTCTCGTGCAGACCCTTAATCGTATTCCAAATGTCCACGGCCGACTTGCAGTCTCGAATATGAGGGATAATGTTGTCTTTGACAAACATCTTCAGTATTACTTTTGCCTTTGTTTCTCTCTTATCCCAGTCATATTCTGGGGTTGTAGTTCCAGCTCTCTGTTCATTTCCCAAGACGATCGACCACGTGTTCGCACTCTCCAGCAAGGTTTGCATTTTGAACTTGCAGTTGGAAAAATTCGTTCCATCGAGCTTGCCAGACTCGTGGAGGTATGATTCCAGACTGTTGTTCATTTTTGCACCACTAAACACTCTAATCGGCCACCACCGGGCAAGTCTGATCTGCTATCACGAACAGATCAGGGACTTCTCTGTGCCACCACCGGGCAAGTCTGATCTGCTGTCTCCAAACAAATCAAGGACTTCACTATGCCACCACCGGGCAAAACCAATCTATCACCACCTAACAGATCAACAAACGAGCTCCAACACGCCACCACCAGGCAAAGTCAATCTGCTTCCACCAAACAGACCGTGGAGCTGCACTACGCCACCACCGGGCAGGTCCGATCTGCTACCTTCGAGCGGATCACAGCACCTCAAATCGTCACCACCGGGCAGATCCGATCTGCTACCTTCGAGCTGATCAAGGATCTTCAGTTCGCCACCACCGAGCAAACATGCCTCCACCGGGCAACTTCGATCTGCAACAAATATTGCAAATTTACAGAGAGAAAGGGATGGCACTCAAAACAGCGTAGAACCCGCACTAATTTCGGAAAATGACAATTCGCGGAGTGCAGGAATTTTGGCGCGCTTATCGACCATGGATTCGCGCCAAAATGATCTTTCTTTTCCCTGGCGCGATTTACAGTCCCAAACCCGCGCCAATTGCGCGACTGTTCCTGAAAATACCGCGCCAATCACTGCACCTTCTGTAAAAAAAAATTCCACTCCGAATTTTCGCTCCAACCCTTCCTTCGGCTCAGTGATGATCAGTCATCTGATGCCTTCTCGCTTCAGGTGTTACTGCAGGTTCACCTGATCACACAACTATCTCTACATGTATAGATGTGCAACTGATGGTACATCCCAGAAAAAAACAAAAAAATAAAAGTTAAGGCTACCTCTACCCTAAGCTCTGATACCAAGATAAAAATAATGAAACTTGAATTAATCAGAAGGAGTTGCAGCTCACAGGTGTGCACATCACCTGGAGACTGCACTCATACAAGGAGGAGATTCTCTCTCTCTCATTCACTCAATACTTACAATGAATGAATATTACATATTAAATACATGACTGAAAAATAGGTAGTTGAAACCAACCTCCTAAATTCTAGGAACAACTCCTAAAGTAAGAAGGTAACGTTACAACCACATAACCATTTCTTCATTATTTCTAACTAATTTCCCCTTTGATGTTTTATAGGAATGAAACTTTCACAAGTGATGGTTTGTTCATTGAATATTTTTGTAAGAAATTAAGACTCCTAAAATGTATGTGACTAAAATGCCACTACCAAGTGTCATACATGCTTGAGAAATTTGTGCATACGATTGTGATGGATTTACGCTTCGTAGAATCAATGAAAAATTTGTATTCTTTGTCTCTTGGACTTTTTCAACAAGTCTTCTACTAGGTGACTTATCTAAGATTGTGTATGTGGAGTCTTTGAATCTAACATCATAACCATGTTGATTCAACTATTTGGTACATAAAAGACATTAAAAATATATTTCTACTCACGTTTCTTAGTCATAACAGGCGGAACATCTTTGCATATCATTAGAGGTGTTTTGAGGTAAAAAAGTGGGCCTTAAAATGAAAACTCTATTAATAAAATCAACATTAAGAAAACCAATAGGATTCTAGATAATGATGTCATCCCCAAAGGAGAATATTTTGGAAGGAAAAGAAGAAAACTATTTTTTAATCATATTTTTGACTTATCTCCTTGTAGCTTTACTCAAATTTCGAATGTGTACACACATTGGATGGGGAATTAGATTTTGCACCGATTGAGTACCCACACTGTGTATGTTTTAGTAGATCAACACCAAAAAAATTCAAAATACATGCAAGAACATGTTTTTGAATTTTTCTTGGTGTTAATCTACTAAAAAATATGCAGTGGGTACTCGTTGAATGCAAAATCTAATTCCACATCCAACGAGCGCATGCACTTGAAATGTGAGTAGACCTAAAAGGAGATAAGTAGAAAATAAATAAAAAAAGTATAATTTTTTATTTTAATTCATAACTTTTATTTTATTAATTTTTAATATTATTTTATTATTTTCCTTAGAAGGCCCATTTTATACCTCAAAATTATCCTAATGGGTTTTGACATGATACTCATCTCCTAATGTAATTTAAAATTGAACATAGCTTCAATACTAAAAGATGTTTTTCTGTCGTCTCTCATGTGATTGTTGCAACCACTATCCAACAATCGAAGATACTTGTTGTGATCTTCTTAAGTGATTTGACATGAAATGAATATTGACTCATATGTCCCTTCTTCATTATTGAAGATAGTAGTTTCACCCTTGTTCAAACCTAATTGTTTCTTTCTGCATTAACTTTCATCGTGTCCATATATTTTGCAATTGTAACATTGTACCTTGAAGTTGTTTGTCTGTCTTCTACCTCTTCTTCTCTAATTTTGAGAGTGACTAGGCTAATTTAATTGTCATAATTTTTCTAGTGTAGTTATTCATTTTGCTTGATGATTAATTCTTCCTCTTTGACCTGTGTCTCTACCTCTACCAATGGATTCTTCTGTCTTGGAAGACAATTTCTAAGACTCGTTCTATGTTTATTCTTGATTTATGCGATAAAATATATCTAATTGATTCTTTTACTATTAGATATAATAGATCTTTGGACTATTCTATGACAATGAAAACCATCTCAAACTTCATAGGTAGACTCTGAGAACATTTTCCACATTTTTCCACATTTCAGTGGTCTACAATAATCTTTCTATGAGTCCTGAGCTTATTTACAACTCCTATCACTCTTGTCATGGATTAGTCTATGTTCTACGCCTCCTTCATTTTCAATGTTTCAAACTCTCTCGCTAGAGTGTGAAGCTTCACATTCTTCAGTTTGTCATTATGTTGATATGCTAACTCCAAAATATTTTAGGGTTACTTTGTACTAGATTCTCCCATTACCTTGGGAAAATTGAGTTATTTACTGAACCCTGGATTCAGACCTTGACCTTGTTATTTTTTTTCTCTTATTTCTACAATTTGATTTTCTGGGAATTATACATGACTTACATAATTGTTTGATTAGGCTCTAAGAACCCATTCTCCATTGTTTCCTAACATTCTTGTACTTGTAGAAAAAAGTTCATTTTCGTAAACAAAAACTCAAAGATTTTGCCATTAAGAACCCTTTCATGTTTCCCTATATTACTTATACATACGATTTTTAAATTTCCATAATGCCAAAATTCACGTATGAAAAGAAAACAAATTCATAAAGAATCCAAACCTATGATTACACGAGGTTTCTACTTAAAACTATAGATGAATCAACACTAACCTTTGATAAAGTGCACAATTAATAATATTTATCATGCAAAGGATATAACTTCAAAATAGGTCATTATAATTAAAACCCACTTTAAAAATACCTCCCAAACAAAGTTCTCAATAAGTAATATGAGGAATATTATGTATACTCGGAATATCTAATAATCCACTGATCCATGTGAGGCCAATTAATTTCGTAATAAACCACTGATCCATGTGAGGCCAATTAATCCAATGCTTTACGTGAATTTAATAACATACCTTCTAGAAAAAGATCTTGATACCTGAACTTCACAGCTCTTCATATTTACCAGCATTTACCAAATCCTTGTGCAGCTCAAGGCAGCGGCAGCTGCAGTTAGTGGAAGTAAAAGTAAATAGTTTTGGCTCAAGGATTGGCGTCTTCCCTGTAGCGGCTTTACAGATAGTGAAAGCTGCTCGTGAGTTGGCAACTCTGCAAAGTAGCAACTTGGCTCTTCTCAAGGAATGGCTTGAATCTATCAACCACGGCTTAGTAGATCTACTAATCAACCACGGCTTAGTAGATCTATCTCCTTTCGGCTATTCGTTCTCCTTCACAATCTACTTTCCTCTCTCTGAAGAGTCTTACATCTGTTAAATATCATGTTAAAATCACAAGCAGAGCCAGGAACGAAAAACAATTGGAAACTCATGGGACTCCTAATACTGAAAATCTTAGGATAAACAACTTTCTTAAAAATTACTCTAAGACAAACAACTTTGTAGAAATATCTAGGATTTAAAAAAACTCTAAGACTAACAACTTTGTAGAAATATCTAGGATTAACAACTTTCTAGAATAGACTCACAAGTAACTTCGAGACTGTCTCAATTTACAGGAAAGATTATATTTTAACAAAGATATTGATTTTGAATGCTTTCTCAGGTGGCGGAGTGCTCTTCTTTGGAGGACATTTCTCACGACAGCAGTGATTGTTGTGGTGCTGAAGGCATTCATAAATTATTGTGAAAGTGATAACTGTGGCCTCTTTGGAGATGGTGGCTTGATATTGTTTGATGTGAGCTCTGTGAAGGTCATGTATCGGTTTATTGATCTGCTTCCTGTAGTCATACTTGGAGTTATGGGTGGAGTATTGGGAGCTGTCTTCAACTACCTTCTTGACAAGACTCTGAGGCTCTACGCCCTTATCAATCAGTACGTAGATTTAGATACTGTGATTGTTTTAGTGTCTTAGACCTGGTTTCCAATTTGCAAAATCTGTGGACATTGTGCAGAGTGTTAATGAATAGCATTGGTATATGTCTTTGATGCAGGAAAGGGCCTATATCCAAAGTTCTTCTTGCCTGTGGTGTTTCCATCTTTACATCTTGTTGCCTATTTGGACTTCCATGGCTAGCAAAATGCAAGCCTTGTCCGACAGCGAAAATGATCAGCGGAGAATGTCCTAGCACTAACATCAAAGGAAACTTCAAGCCATTTCATTGTCCAGCAGGTCATTACAATGACCTTGCCAGCTTGCTTTTCAACACAAATGATGGTGCTATTAAAAATATCTTCAGCTCTGACACAGGAAATGAGTTTCATCAATCATCGCTCATGCTTTACTTTGTAACTATTTTTTCACTGGGACTCTTCACATATGGCCTTGCACTTCCAGCGGGTCTCTTCATACCCATAATTTTAATGGGTTCTGCATATGGGCGCTCTCTTGGAGAGCTGATTGGATCCTTCACAGACGTTGATCAGGGGCTTTATGCTGTGCTTGGTGCAGCTTCCTTTCTTGGAGGCTCAATGAGGATGACAGTTTCATTGTGTGTTATTCTTTTGGAGCTAACAAATAACCTTTCATTACTCCCTTTTATTATGTTGGTCCTATTAATATCGAAGTCAATAGCCGATTCCTTCAACAGCAGTGTGTATGACCAGATTGTGCACTTGAAAGGGCTTCCATTCTTGGAAAGGCATCCTGAACCATATATGAGGAACCTAACTGCTGGTGATGTTGTTAGAGGTCCATTGGTAACCTTGTCTGGAATAGAGAAAGTTGGAAACATTGTCCAGATTTTGATGAATACTAAACACAATGGCTTCCCAGTCATAGATGAACCTCCACTATTAGAAAAACCAGTCTGCCATGGCCTTGGCCTGAGGTCACATTTGTTGGTTTTGCTGAAGAGGAAAGAGTTTCAACCTTCACAGTTTATTGTTTCTGGAGAATTAATGGAGAAATTCTCTTTTGTGGACTTTGCGAAACAGGGTTCAGGCAGAGGTCTGAAGATTGAAGACATAGAAATAAGTGAAGAGGAACGGGAAATGTATGTTGATTTACATCCATTCTGCAATACCTCACCGTACACTGTTGTGGAGACCTCATCATTGACAAAGGCATTTTCCCTTTTCCAGCATCTAGGCTTGCGGCATCTCTGTGTGGTACCTAAAGAATCAGGGGTAAGTGTTTACTGATAGAATTACCAGACACTTTAGTCTTTGTCACTCTTTCAGCTTAACACAATATCACATGTTTTTACACATTCTATCCTGATCTTTCAAAAGAATTATGTTAAGTACAACTATAAATCTGTTTGGAGAACACCCTTAATGGAATACACTAAGCATCACTGGTAGCTTTAAGTTAGAATTCATTAACTATACCTCATTTCTGTCCATGCCGTTTCAGTTTAATAATTTTCTGTAATGTGTACTCATTCTCGTTTCCTTTTCTTTGCAGAGATCTCCAATTGTTGGGATACTAACTCGGCATGACTTTATGCCTGCCCATATCTTTGGCCTTCATCCTTATCTTGAAGAAAGGAAACCAAAGAGGCTCGGAGGATAGCCATCTCTATTAAAATAGCAGCCAAGTGACTTCTAACTAAAATAATTGAAGAGCTGTGAAGAGAAAATTGTGTCAGATGTAATATCATTACGGAAAAAAAATTTTGGAGGATGCATTTTGCATAATTTAATCCTTGAGTTCGCTAAGGTGATAGGTTTTCAGAGAGAGAACTTGTAATACTGTTCTAGAAAATGTTGCAATCTTTTATGTAAAGCATAAAGAAGCATACAATTCAGCTAAAATGTACCTAGAAAAAACTTCAAGTAGTACTTAAATCAATGTAACAATTTGGTCAATCTTTTAAATACAAAATTAAGTAGAGGGCAAATTTCTAAAACAAAAAATGGTGTAATGTTTTGAAATATTATTTTATTAGTAAGCTTTTTATTGAAGTATTGCAGTCTGAACATTAATTTTACAATTTTTTCTTGAGAATTTGATGGAAAATAGCCAATTGGTAGATAACTAGCCTATAAAGTTTTACTTTTTCCATGTTATTGCGCAGTGCTGATATATAGGCCCTAATTTGAAATTGGCCAGTCTAAAATGTGGCGGTCTTCTCTTACTTCAGATGGATCTGGGCACCTGGATCCTAACTCCTGGAAACTGATAATAATCTATTCTTCATAAGTTCTGGGATTTACAGAGCATCCCGAGGCTGACGTTAACTCTGTTTCTTCATAGTGGCACTGGCATTCATTTATAGAAATCTTTTGAAGGTGCATCATTGTAGTGATATTCTGATTGTTTTACAGTTTTCATTGGAGAAAAACTGAATTTGATTAGAGATTATTTGCTTCCAAAATGGTTAGGTTTTGGATATGATCATCCAGCCCGAAAAGAGCACAGGAAATTAAGATTGAAATTCATTAAACCTCAGCGAAGTTCATGTGAAGGAGGTTATTACTAAAAGTATTCACTGCTAATCATACATCTTCTATCTCAGTGTGTTTTCAAAATAATGGACAAAGTTGATTACCTTTAATAAGCTCTTGAGGTTATTAACAGTTCCGGTCTCGCCATGAGCTGCTGGTGATCTAGTCAATTCTTTAAGATGATAAATACTTCTGTTGAAAATTCTCCTTATTGAACATTAAAAATTCTGTTATAAAAAGATATAGAGTAATAAGTGCCACCAGCGTGAGCTCCGGAATTAAGAGCCCACAAGAGAGAATTATATGACACATTCCGAAAATTTAAAATTATATGACACATTCCGAAAATTTAAATTCATTTACACTAGTTTACTTTGTGCAGAAAGGGCTTACTCTTATTCTCATTGGAACTCGTACAAAGCATCATAGCTAAATACTCTGAAAATTAAGATATGTTTTATTTTTACACTAAGAATATTTTTTATATTCCCATAAACACAATAAAAAATATTTCTTCAAACTCCTCTATATTTTCATAATTTTATATAATCACTTATTAAGGATATATTACAAAAAAAATCAATTCATGGATCTTTAAGAATTTTTTTTCTTTGGAATATTTTCACTTACATGAATTCCACAAATTAAAACTATTCATAAAGAGAGATTTTATTAAATTCACTCTTGCCTCAAATGTCTAATAATACCCCGTATAGAGTAATGAGAGCTAAATATTCAACTGGGATGATAAAAATGTTTATATAGGTTTACAATTGACATTAATTATTCATATTGAAAATACTAATACATTAGAACATTAATATTTATTGATTAATTTCATCTTAGCTTTTTAAGTAATCATTTTTTTCAATTAATTATAACAATGAGAATTTTAAAATAATTTAACAATTACTTAGCAATTTGTTTTTAACAGTCTGATCTTATTTCTTACTCTAGCTTTAACAATCTCTTAAATTCATAAATATTTAAACATTATTTCTTATGGATATTTTTCACCTATATGACAGCAAGTTAGCAAAAATGGATTAAACCTCTCTCATTTAAAAAAAAAAAAACACTGAATTTTTATAAGAGAAAGATTTCATTAAATTTCAGTTGCCTCATATACATAATAATATTCCATATAGTCAAATAAAAACTCTAAAAATATTTACAGAAATTTACAAATAACACTAAATTTAAATTTAAAATAATAATACATCAAACAGTGACATTTTCCTCATTAAATTTACTATCAATAATAATAACAACTACTAGCAATAATAACAACAAATTAAAAAAAATTAATATAATTACATTTTCTATTCAAAACTCCTAAAATAATTTCACTAGGCTATTACTGACTCCATTGCCTATTGGAACTGTGGTTAGTACTTAAAATCAAAAAATGCAATGCATTTTCAATGGTGTAAATATAAAGCCTTTTTTTTGGAGAAACATGTCCAAAAAAAGAACATCCAACGTCATTTTATATGTTTGCAATAACTCTAAGAATGCAATGCATTTTCAATGGTGTAAATATGAAGCCTGTTTAGAGAAACATGTCCAAAGAAAGAACATCCAACGTCATTTTATATGTTCGCAATAACTCTAATTTTATTGTATGAGATAATTAATATAAGCTCACTTTGATGGTATGAAACAACTAGTATATTTTTATATAAAATAAATGGATATTAAAAAATAATTAAAACAAAGAAAATAAATTCCATATTATAAAAAGCTTCAACTCTTTGGCTTGTAATTCTGAATCGAAAATATAATAAAATTTGATTAACCCTAGATTAACCCTTAATTGGAGCAATTGGATCACTGGGAAAAATTACAAGATACTTGCTGTTAGGTGTTGAAAAGTAGCTTCTGTCGTAACATCGACGTCGATAAAGAAATGCATTAGTGGATGTATGCTGTAAACAGAAAGGAACATAAAGTTATAGTCATGTCTTCTTTTATTGCTTTATCAACTCAATGGGGAAAGCCCACCAGAACGTCTCATCGATTCTTCGGCAGATACAATTCGATCTTCAGATCATCCGAAACTCTTGGCGTCAGATCTCAAGTTCGATCCACTAGGCGTTGCAATCCACACAGTTGTGGAGAATGTATGCGTGGTATCTGTTTCTACAACGACCGCTTCAGAGCATTAAACCTACATGCATTTGTTATGTGCAATGAGAAATATTATTTAGTGAGCAATGAATACCAATAGGACTATGAACCATGAGAAAAATACAGTTACAATGTTGGAAGAAGGGTTAGGCGAGCCTTTTCTGAAACAAAGAGATGTGAGAAGTATTGGGTCTGCTGCATATTGTTAGAAATATTTCGCCAATTTAATTTTCGTTTTCACGGATGGGAGAGGCAGAGAGTTATAACTTCAGGGAAGCTACTTTTGCGCACTGCGAAACAGATTTTGCGGAACTACCTTCGCACACCGTGAGGCTAATTTCTCAAATTTGGATTTCGCCCACCTCGCAACCTCTGTTGGATCAGGTGCACAACAATATTAAATAAACACAGAATTAACACAGTAGAAGATCAAACACATAGAACACAGCTTTTAACGTGGTTCACCCAACCAATCTGGGCTACGTCCACCAAACATAGGCATCAGGAATATATTAATCAAATTGGAGATTACATC
>APFE031001244.1:0-18561 GCA_000404065.3 Pinus taeda | reverse complement strand
TTGTTATTTTTTTAAACTTTTTTTTGTTTTGTGTTTTTTTATTGTTTTAATTTTTTCGTTTATTTTATGTTTTCAATATTCTTTTGAAATTTTAATTTTTTCGGGGTCATGAAAAACTCTTTTACGCCATTATTTCGAAATGTTGAAATTTTACGCTTGAAAATAATAAGTGTTATCCCAGCTTCAACACTTTTTGTTTTGAGGGTGTTTTTTGCACAAAATTTACCATTGGAAAAAAAAAAAAAGTGTTATTCAAATATCAGCACTTTTCATTTTGAGGGTGTTTTCTGGACACGTTTTGCACAAAAATTGGCTTTCACAGCCATTTTTAAAACATGTTGAAAATTTACCCTAGAAAAAAAAATGTGTCATTCTAGCATCAACACTTTTGATTTTTCACACTATTTTTGATGTTTTTATGGGGTTCTTTGGCAAGAGTTCCTGTTTTGAGTTTGTAGTTCCTGTTTCAAAACATTTTAAATTTAAACACTGAGAACAAATATTATATATATAATATATATATTATAATATTATTATTTAATATATATATATATATATATATATATATAAACGCTCTCACAAAATACCTGGATTCTACTAAACCTCAAATTGAAAACATTTTATAATTGTTCATAGTATTTGATCATAAAAATTAAACTAAATCAAGCCTATACAAATTAATAATAATAATATGGTATATACTAAATCAAATGGTTTTCCAGTTGCAGAAACAACAACTGCAAAAAAAAAAGGTTCACTCTGGTCAATTTTTCATAACCAAGGAAGCACATTAGGGTTTTCTACGTCAATCTTATGAATTTATTCTAATACAGATTCCTGGTTAAAAACATGGTAAGAATGAGTCAATTCTAGACCCCAAAGGAATACACTAAATAAAACCATATGTTAGCTTTGATAAACATCATATAACTATATAAATTGTTATAAACAATTAGCCGATTTAATAAAAATTCAACACATTTCAAATTCATCTATTATAGGAATAAGTCATTGCTAACTAATTAAATAAAAAACTAGATGTTATTAGTCCCTACCACAGGCAAAGGCAGGGACTATAGTAATCGAAAACGTGGGTTTTAACAGTAACTTAAGCAAGTTAGTCGCTGCTGTGCCATGTACTGAGTATCGTTGAGCATAGATTTCATCATAATTTTGCACTTCATAGTCTTATTTGGCCTCTTCTCGAGGAAAATAATATATTATATCGATTTTTTGGTTCGTATATTTTGCCAGTGTAAACTAATGATGACATTAGTTCCCTCACATAGAATATTTGTTTTGCGGTTTGGATATATCTCCTACGTATATATCTCCTGTGACATATGTCATTGTCTATATCTCCTTGCATGCCAAAAACATCACACATCATACTCCTCAACAGACTAAACAACATATGTAGAACCATGCCAAACATCATACTCCTCAATAGACTAAACAACATCTGTCGAACCATACTAGTACTCAATAGACTAAACAACATCTACCGAACCATACTAGCCAAATGAAAGGCCCGAAATCAATGATGTGTTTCATACAAAATAAAAGACTGAGATCCCCGAATTTCCTTAAAATCCCATTGACACCAACAACTTCTATGCCATTGGCAGAGTCTCACGAGACTATACAAGCGTCACCTAGATCACAACAACATCTTAAATTGCAATCAAATACTTAGAGAGCTCTACTAGCTCCTTCAAAGAGCTCTACTGGCTCCTTTTGATTGTTGAAAGGGGTGTACATATGAAGTATAGTAAACCACACCCTTCGAATCCTACTCCTCTTTACACACGATCTCCATGTGAGCTCTTGGAGTTGCTAAAGTCTACCACTGCATCAGGATAACAACCTAACTATATATGTTTCAAGGAGAATTTGCAAGTCATTAAAGACTCACTGTATCACACAGGGGAAACCATATATCTGAAAGGTGAGGGAGATAAGGAGTTGTCCACTCCCTCTTCATCCCGACGCCCAAGTAGAAATCACTGAACAATACTCAGGAGCTACTGTCATCTGTTCTTATCCAACTTTGTCAAGTTCTCCCACTGAATCCTAGAATCATAAAGCTCAGCATCATACGTGATAAGTATCATTAATTGTCTCGTGGTACCAGGAGCCACTCAAGCAAGAAAAATATCCTCGGTCCACATACAAATGAAGGTACTCGCTCAAGAATAATTTTTACCTACCATAACTAATCTTATCATATTCTCACTATGAATATGATCTCGACAAATCTCGTTATGCTTTCTTTAATTCTCTAGTCAAGCTAGATGTAACCATCCGCCCAATGGGAAGAACTCTGCAAGTGAGCACATATCAGTCTCACAAAGTCATATACTAGGACCAAACCTGAACACAGACAAAGGAAAATGAAAAGGCGGTGGTTCACCCAGATTACTCAGTTGAACAATAGAAGCATAAGAAGTTGAATCATCAATAGTTCAAGTGGAGGCAGAGGCTACGACAACTTCAGGACCATGAAAAAATACTCTTATAAATAGAATATATTTATATATCATTGGAAAAAAATACAGTGAAAAGTTCAGGCAGAGGCTATGACAACTTCAGCACCATGTTACACAATATTTTTTCACCGTCCCTGTACTCCCCGTTCCTTGATCTTTGACGACCTCTACAGTGGACCCTGCATGCTTTGCCTTCATGGGGAAACTCCTATTATGTCCCTCTTCATTAGTAGATCATTTCCCTTTTGCACCATTTCCCCTGAAACTTTTTTTTTGCCCATTTTACAAGACTGACACTAATTACCTTTGTCTCCCCCACACCAATGTCAAGAGATTAGCACTATTCCCCGTGTCGACTGGTGTGACTGAGATGTGTTCCAGTCATGCCAATCCTCTTATGGAAAGTTTTTTAAATTATAGCCAAAGCTTCCATCTTTAGAAGCTTCGTAATGGAATTTTGGTAAATGGTTTGGCTGATTAAGGTCAAGGATGACAAGTTGGGCTCTTTTCCCCTATAACGATGGAACTACCTCAAGGGATAAGTCCTTCTCCCATGAGAAGAGGATCCATCTCTCATCCATATTCCCTATATAAACATCCCTTCTTCCCAAGCACAAGCTAGTCGTAGTTAGAGTGTTTGCTATTACTATTTGTAGCCATCTAGTTGTGTGAGGGAGAAGTGTGTTTGGTTTGGAGTGAAGTCCAAAGGAAAGAGCCTTTAAACTTTTGTTTTTTGAAGCCATCATGGAATGCTAGCAGAAGTGTGTGGGAACCTGGTCTTGTCAGAGGAATATTGCAATGTCAATATGAATGGTTATAATCTCTCTTTGATATTAATATATGCAACTATCAATTGATTTCCTACATGTTTTGTAATATTACATATCCGTGTCTTAACGCTTCTTGACTTGTTAAGTAGGTTGAATTGCAATTTGTCTATTATTATGTTTGTGTGTTGTTTTTGTTTATTTATTTTAGGCACTTGAAGAAGGAAGCGAGAGATTGCTGGAACGATAAAGTGAAGACTTCATCAAACAGGATAAGCGACCAAGAGGTAGGCCCTCTTAATTGATTCTAACCTATGTAAATCTTCCATAAGATGTATTTGTTGTGGCTAGACCCATTATTGGGCTAGAGGAATTTGTTCATGTCTGCACTTATAATTGTACTTCACCACAAATTGGCGACTCCACTGGGGAGATCCCATCTTTTGTTTGTTTTGGATTTCATGATTTCATGAGAACTTTTCTAGGTTCACATCTTCCCTTTGGTTCTGTTTCTTTTCTCTTGCTTACTGGCCTAAGTCTAAAATTCATAGTAGCAGATCTCGTCCCTGTTTTGATTTTTCTTTTATTTTTCCTTAGTTCCCTCGGACAGCATTTTTAATTGGCTTACAGGCGTGCCAACTAGCAGGAATTGCAGAGGAACTGTCATGCTGAACAGCCTCTGGTGCTTATTGTTAGTTAGGCAGTTGCATCAATCCCTATAAGTGAAGATTAGGGCTAGACCCCAATCCTGGCTAGTGTGTTCTACTCTTGTGTTTTTGACCCCATAAGCCCTTTTAACTATTTTATCCCTGGTTAGGAAGCTACTTTTCATTTGGTTCTGCTTGCTTGTTGGGTTGTTATCTTGATATTTGATAGATTGAGTCATTGACTGCCCAGCGACACTAGGGCATCTAGCTAGTCAGCCATTCAGTAGCTTGTACACTCATCAAATCCAGGTGTGGGTGTGTTTTCTCCTTACATTTGTCTTTTGGTCCTTTTACGACTTCGACCTCTTTTTGCACAAGTTTGGAAAAGTTCCATTGACTAGTTTGAACGTCTTTTTTCTGACATAGATTACATTGTTGGTCTTGTGTTTGGTAAAGTCGGCGTGTCATTGATCTGAATGAACTTCTCTTTTCATATTTGCATCTTCTTGAAGAGCTCATAGTCTTGAAATTTTTTTCATTGAAAGATTGTATGCGAAAATTTTGTTTCGTTGTTTCATGAGAAATCATGAAATTCTAGCTTGTTGCATCATTATGATTTGCATCTCTTAAAAACTAGAATTGCATTAGCATTGGAAAAAGGAAGATAATTTTTTTCATTTTGAAAGGATTAGTAGATAAGTGCTTATCAGGAAATGAGGAATTGGAATGCATTTTTCATTAGTTTTTTTTTTTGAAAAAGTGAAGTAGTGAAAGATCATTTCATTTTTAGTTGCTTGATTGTTTGCATTTGATAGAGTAGTTTCTACCCTCTCTAGTGTAGGCATTTCATCGAATTGATAGGGTCTTGTCCCATTTAGTGGCATTTTAGGTTTTTCAAGTAGCATCGCTAAGACTGGAAAACTGAAACTTAACTCAAGATCAACTCTAAAATGAATTCAATTAACCTAAGGCGTATTTGACATTAACGATCATATCTAGAAGGTCTAGGCTAAAGATGTGTTCCGGCGTCCATAAACCTAACAAGTGTTGTTAGATTCAAAATTAGACATCATTAGCACAGATTTGTGCTCCTTGTACCATTGAGTATATAACGAGAGACCCCACTAGGCTAAAATCCTTTTATCCTCAGGAAGCCGAGTTGGCCACCTTGCGAACGTGATACACCAAACACAACATTCAGGGAGATTGCCCACTTGTACTTCTTGGTTCTCTAGTAGGTATTCTGCAGTTCACGGTTGCTTGGTAATTCTGTTTACCTAGATCATCCAGAGTAGTCATTTGATATTTTTGACTCATTAAACTTAAAATATCATTCGAGAACTTGTCCTTTCGAGCTCATTTCTAATCGAAAGTGATAGAGTCATCTTTGTTTCTTTCTTAACTCTTAAAAAATGAAAGAACATCAGTCTTTTATGCATCTTAATAATTGATAACCCATGATCTAAAACATCCTATTAGTATTTTTGACAAAATCTTGAGTTCCCTCAAAAGGATATTTAAAGCACTGAAGTTATTTGTTTTGTCGACTAAGATAAGGTCATCGTGGCTGAACCTTTTGGGTCACCCAATTCCTCTTCCTCTCCTCTGTCTATACGATTATCTGAGGAGTAATTCCCTAAGTTATCAAATTTTCTTGTGGACCAAAATGTTGAACTCACAATTTTTTTGAGTGTTCAATGATTGTCATCTCATCCTTTGCCTACTTTCGATTCAGGGTCATCTGCTGATCCTAGCCTGGAATCTTCGAATAATCCCATTTGAACTCCAGAGAACTCACCGACCACTGTCAGCTTGGACTGGTTATCTATCCTCCGAACCCTTTATTTGATGCTGTTGAGATATCACCACAGCATCCTTATAGTCCGTATGACCAACCGAGTGTTCCTTTGGAACAATCCCCCAGTACACATTCAACCATTCGTCGTCATTTGTTTTCAGACATGGAACTTAAAAGTGATGCTCCAGTCACTTATCTCGATGAGTATGAAGTTTCTACTCCACACACTATTGATGGAGAAGAATTGCAATTATAGTTTCCTCTCGAGGGTTTCCCTTATTCAAAAGGTATTCTCACCAGCTTGCCACTCGGCTATGTGTCTTTGTGACACTTAGAATTAAGCACACCTAGTGCCTCATCATTCTACCATAATCAAGTTTAGGTGTCAGGTGTGAGGCGTACATCAGGTCTGTTCATCACGAACACGACCTCCCAACCAGTTGTTACTTCAGTCCTGGTGCAACCCACCATCCCGAATACTCTTGTATTATCAATCCCAGTTACACGTTAGTCACAATTGGGGGTTTCAAAGATTGTTTTCGTTAGTTCTTTTGTCCCATTAGTCAGTGACCAGATTGTGCCATCGCCTGGGGGGCAGAACCTGAATGTCTCTATGGTGTCAATGCCAGTCATGTGAGCAGCTCACAAGCTCACATGCTTGGTATAAACTAGCCCTCTTCTAGTGTTATTTATAACCTTGCTGACCCTACTAGATCAAGCAATGTCTAGTACCAATAGGTTCAGAATCTTGGTGGTCCATCTGGATAGAGTAATGTTCAGTATCAATAGCCCTATGGGGCTCAAGTCTAATACCAAAATCCTTACGTTCCATATGGTTCTCAAGGATTGGTCAATCAATCTTACACCCTCCAACCTGGGCAGTACGTCTAGCCTGGCTATAGCTAGATTCAGTTCGGTAATTTCCTAGGCACTGTTCAAGTACCCTTGCAATAGCAAGGACAACTTTTACACCAACCAGGGAAACCTTTGTTACCTTAAGGGAAACCTTTATTATAGCAAGGGTTTTCCGTGCAACACTAAGGGAAGATTATCCCACATCAAAGTCTCCTGCAACAATTGCAAGGCCAATCCTTCCAACACTTGTATCAGGTCATGCAGTAGTAGATGCAATATACTCTGCATACCTCTCAACCCATACTCTCACAAGGCCAACCTTTACAGTCCCAGGGAACAATTTTGCAACTGTAAGGTCAGCCCTTGCAATAGCAAAACGAACCTAGGAAGCAACAACCCTTGTATACATATCAACAAGGTCAACCCTTACAGGGATAGGGTTAAGGGAAAATCTTGCAGCAGTAGGTGTAGAATCCTCTTTGCCAAGGTCAACAGGTTCAGAATCCTGCTAGCCAAGGGAACCAGGTACAAAACCCCTACATCAAAGGGCAACAAGTGTATCAATCTTATGCCCAAGGACTGCAGGTCTAAAGCCCTCTTGTTCAGGGACAATATGCCCAACAACCCTATTTTCCAGGACAACAGGTTCCATACCTATATGTCCAACGTCAACAGGCTCAACAGCCTTTTAACCCATACGTTGCCTATTAGCAACCTGTGCATGGATAGTTTCAAGGTATTCAAGATCTGAATCCTCCCTTTGGTCAAGGTAATTTGCAATGGTGGTAGCCCTAGATGCTATATGGCCAAAATACCCCACTATGGGGCCAAAATCCTTACCAGAAGGGATGGGCTGCTCCTTATGGACCCACTTATCGACCTCCCATGCCTTTTAAAACTCAATTACCTTTCTTGGCTAGACTTAAGTTTCCAGATGTATCACACTTATGAATGATCTGATCCTTCATTCACCATACTAGCCTTCAGTGTGATCCAAGATACCAAGTGATTGCCAAAATTTCGATGGAAAAGTTAAAGAAGATCCTCAAGCCCCTGTGATGACATATCACCTCTGGTGCTCATTGAACTCATACGTGGACGATTCCATTCATCTTTGTCTTTTCCAACAAACCTTCACGAGTGCCACAATGAAATGGTACATCTAGCTACCTCAAAGTACTTTCCAATTCGTTGGCCATGGCTTTCCTCACGCGTTTTCAACTGTCAGTTCGTTATGAAACTGACACCTATTTGCTCACATTGCTTAAGAAAGACATTGCGACACACATCTCTGATCATATCCATGAATGAAGACATAGATGTTGCCTGATCAAGTTCAAGATAGCTGATCAGTTGCTCACTGAATGGTTTACCAAATCATTCGTAGCCCCAAATGCTTGCGATAGAGCTATGGGTGGGTGTGCCACTAAAGAGCAAGCCATTACTGGTGCCCAGTACTTGGATCTAGTCTACTCTCAGTCTGGCACCTTATACGAGTTGTTACCCAATGCTCCGCGACTATCATTCGATCCCGCAGCATCAAAGTCACCGGCTATTCCTCCCGCTGATGGAGTTATTGGTTCAGTATCCCAGACCTCTACTAAAACTTCTTCCAAATAGAAGTCGGTCTCGAATGCTGCTCCTAATAGTCCATCTCAAAATCTTCCAGGCCCTGGTAAAATGTAAGAGGTCCACACTGTCTAGTCTACCTCAGCAAAGAAATCCTCGAAAGGAAAAAATAAAGGCAACGACAAAGCTAAAGCCGATGCCCCGAAACAGGATACCCCCAAAATGTTTGCTGGCAAATATTTGCAATGGAAACCTAAGTATCCCTGCCTCATTTGTGAGGATGATCACTATACTAAGGATTTTCCATGACAATCTGAAGTTAGTCGCCTACTCAAAGAGACCCTTGTTGTCCTTAAAGAGCCATTTCCATCTCAGCAGACTCAAATGGTAGACCAACTCCAATATGCTTCCTCTGGCTCTCAAGTGTTCATGATGAGGATGCTAATTAATATGGACACCCGATGAAAAGATTATCAAACTTCAGCTCCGACAGTTGGGAAAGAAAAATAAGTAGCACTTTCTTCTTCTACCCCAAGTTCTGGCCCTCTGTAAGTTGAGCACCCTAACCCTAATTTCGCTACGCAGCCACCTTCTCAAGGTGTGCAGCAGAAATCCTCGTATAATCCCAATGCTCAAGTGCTCAACATTACAATATTGTTGAAGATTTGGCTCATGCATCGTCAATCATGTTGGCTCTCGAGGTAATCCAAAACTTCCCATCGCAGCGGAAATCTTTGTTGTCGGCTATCAGGGTCATTAATCCCACCGATTCTAATTTGATATGTTTCAATCTAGAGAACCATGTTCCGAAGCTCCCTCATCAAATTTCATTTCTTATTTAGGTAATCATTAACAATAAGACCATCCACCAAACTGTCATTGATAAAGGTGCTTCTACCTACATCATGTCAACTACATATTGGAAGGCTATTGGTTCCCCTGCACTGAACCAGTCTTTGAACACTTTGGAAGCTTTTGATAGGCATGATTCATGACCCTTCGGTGTCTTACCCAACCTTTCCATCACCTTGGAAGGCAAGACAATGAAAGTCAAAGTAGAGATTGTTGACGTCAATCTCAATTGTAATATTCTACTCGACCGAAGTTGGACTCATGCCATGCATCCTGTGGCCTCTTCTTTTTTTTGTGTGATCCGTTTTCCCCATCAAGGGAAAATTTTCACTGTAGATCAACTGTCTATCTTTGCCTCTTCCCCCTCAAATGGAAATGTTCCGTACATCAAACACTTTGGTGCTCCCTATGAGAGTGTGGGGGCAAGTCTCTTCAAAGATTCTGCCTTAATGGGAATTTTTCCACTCCCACCTCCTCATGTTGCCTCTATCAACATGGTATTGCTCAAATCAGATCCTTGGGTCATATCTGCACTAGATCTTGTTGATGCTTAGGTTGAGGTCATGACACTTAGTCCCGCTGAAGTCAATTACGTGGAAATTGTTTCGGCTTCAAACTTTGTATCCTCTGATTCTCATATGTCAAAGACCTCTCTCGATATGTACTCTAAATCCCCCTAACTTGGCACTTTGGAATCATCTGATCCCTTAGCCGAGACCTTCCTCGCTAATGAGGGTATCATGGAAATCATGTCTCTCAAAGAACCACCATGGATCGATACTCATCATCGCTCCTCATCCCTGCCTTGCCTGACAATGATGTCTACCATTTTTGAAGAGTCCTCTTCTCCATTGCTTATTGATGTGTCAGATCATCCTGACATGATCAAGATCTTTCAACTGATGCCACCTTTATCCCTTTATGGATTCATAATTTTTCAACCCCCTCGAGTTTTCATTGATTTCCCATTATTGCAATGGGGTTTCCATCTAACTTGTAACCCTCCCTCACCTAGGGGGCATGGGGGAAAAGCCTTATATGAGTTTTACTTCGTTATTTAGTAGAGTCAATACTTGCTCGTCATGGAAATAGTAAAACTCTAGTGTCCTTCTGTGTTGATTGATTACTTGAGTCCCAGCATGGACTCCCTCAAAAAGTACTATGCTTAGGTCATCTTTCATGGCTACTTATATACATTAGTGTGTGATTCATTTTTGTACAACATGGTTTTGTGTGATATTTTTCAAGCATCTTTCATGTTTACTATGCTTTTCTTGCTTTGCAAATGTTCGCAACTCCTCACATTGGTTTCGCTGATGGTGCTTGCCGAAGTACCTAGAACCTATCATCTGGGGCATGGGCTATCTATAAACCTAATGGTGAGTTGATTGACCTTCAAGGTATTTTCCTAGGTCGTACAACCAATAACATTGTTGAATACAGTGTGGTTATCAAACTGTTGTTAGAAGCCATCACCCTGGGTATCAACGAATTGGTTGTCAACCTGGATTCACAGCTTGTCATCCTTCAACTCAATGAGAAATATTCTACCTGAAACCCTAAAATATTATGAATGTGTCTCTGTATCTATCTATTGGAAAGACATTTTGATTATACTACCTATGATCATGTTCCTAGATGCATGAATACAATGACAAATGCATTAGCTAATTACGTGTTAGATAGACATTTACGAAACATGTAAAAGATAAGACAAACCATTTGTACCATAATAGACAGGAAAATACAACATATATATATGTGTGTGTGTGTGTGTGTGTGAATGTTTGATACTTCAGAATCCAAAAAATAATATGTGTGTCTATAATAACATCAATAACTCACAAGACTCATACATCTGTGGCACACAGGCCTAAAAAAATATGTAAGTGATGGACCTAGGAACTACTCAGCATGGTGATCATGATAGCACGAGATAGCTCCTGCGGCATGTTGGGTTGCATTATATTCTTTACATGACTAGCCCACATAGTGAACTAGGGGGTTAGAGGGGGGACGGAGCCCCCCCTTCATTGCACCAATTGTGCAGCCAAGGGGTCACAAGGTGGGTGGCATCCTCCCGGGAATATTTTTTTTGGACCCTATATTAGGTTGGTCGAACCTACCTATGGTTTTTGGTCCATGGTATTGGATGCTTCGACATGTATAAATATGTATTGTAACATTGAAAGGAACATAATCAAAAATAAATCTGGTAGTCCCAGTTTTGGGATCTAGGGGAAAATATTTGTGTATATGTGTTTTATATGTTATGCTCTCACATCGTTTATTTTCTGTGTTATAGAATTCGTATGTAGGTAATTTTTGTATGAGGTTGAAACATGCATTTGGTATCAGAGCTGTTTTGGCTTCAAGGGGACGCCTTTTTTGCTGAGGGGTTTCACTCAGGCCTATGGTAGACCCTATTCAGTGGGAGATCTGCGAGATCGATTTTGGTGGTGAGAGAAGATGGCGAGCAGTGGAAATATAGAGATGAAGAAATTTAATGGTTAGAGTTTTGAGTTGTGGAAACTCAAGATGGAGGATCTGTTGGTGGATAAAGATCAGTGGATCGTGGTAGATCTGGGTACTAAACCAACGAGAGTGTTTGATGAATAATGGAAGAAGTTGGATCGAAAAGCAAAGATCACAATATAATTGTGTGTCTCAGATTCAGTCTTGCTGAATGTATTAGGGGAAGCTACAACGAAGGCTTTGTGGGACAAGTTAGGGACTTTATACAAATCTAAGTCTCTAGTGAATAAAATATTCCTACGGAAAAAGTTGTATAACCTAAGGATGAAAGATGGAGACTCGGTGATAGAGCATATGAACGCATTTAATATTGTGGTAAGTTAGTTATCATCTGTTGATATTAAAATTTTAGACGAAGATAAGTGCATTAGTTTGTTGTGTTCTCTACCAGATTCGTGGGATAGTCTGGTTATTGCAATAGGTAGCAATGCAACTGCCTTACATTTGGATGAAATAGTATCATCCTTGCTGACAGAGGAGATGAGATGGAAAATTATGGAGAGCTAGAATGGTGATGCCTTGTCTGTATAAGGACGGTCTCAGAATAGAAACAAAAATAAGTCTTTGAGTGGGAGATCTAAATCTCTAGGAAAACTTGTAAAGCTGGTGTGCTGGAAATGCGAAAAGGAGGGGCACTACAAAAGGGACTGTAAATCTAAAGCTCCTAACAAACGAAAGGGATCTCATGATTTTTCTTCTGTAGAGGCGAAAACCACCTCAGATGAAGGAGGGGATGTGTACTTGGCTTCTTCAACTACACATGTAGATCATGAGGCATGGTTGATTGACTCAGGTCCATCCTTTCACTTCACTCCTCATAGAGAGTGGTTCTGTGATTATGATAAATACGATGGTGGTGATGTCTTCTTAGGGGATGATATGAAGGCTAGAATCATTGGTTGCCGAAAAGTAAAGTTGAAGTTGCAAGTTGGAAGGGTTAGAACACTTCCGGGTGTTCAGCTTATTCTTGCATTAGTCAAAAATCTTATTTCTGTAAGCAAGTTGGATGATGCAGGTGTAAAAACAATGTTCGAGAAGGATACCTGCAAGATGGTTTGGGGAGCATTGGTATTGATGCGGGGAGTTCAAACTGGAACTCTGTACAAGTTGCAAGGTAGCTCTATTGTTGATGGATGCAACAATTCTGTGGTTCTTGAAAGTGGAGCAGAAAATCTAGTGGTCTCTGGAGAGAAGACCATGCTATGGCATCAAAAGCTTGGACATATTGGAGAGAAGGGCCTTCGAATACTTCATGGTAAATGTATGGCGAAAGGTATGACTAATAGCTCTCTGGATTTTGATTTCTGTGAAAATTGTGTATATGGGAAGCAGAATCAGGTGAGTTTCTCCTCTAGTGGTAAGAGGGTGAAACAAATATTAGAGCTTGTGCACAGTGATGTGTTTGGACCTATGAAGGTTCTATCACTAGGTAAGTCTATTTACTATGTATCATTTATAGATGACTTCTCAAGGAATACATGGATATATTTCCTTTAGAAGAAATCCGAAGTCTTTGACAGGTTTAAAGAATTTAAGGCTCTGGTGGAAAACTAGACAAAGAAGAAGATAAAGGTGTTGAGGACAGATAATGGTGGAGAGTTTTACAGTAAGGAATTTGAAGAATTTTGTAAGAAGTGTGGTATAGCACGACAAAAGACTACTCCATAAACACCTCAGAAAAATGGAGTTCTAGAAAGAATGAACAAGACGTTTATGGAAAGGACAAGAAGCATGCTTAGTGGTGTTAGGTTAGGACAGGAATTTTGGGCAGAGGTAGTGGAGACAGCATGTTACTTGGTCAACATATCACCTTCATCAACATTGGAGGATAAGACTCCACAAGAGGTATGGACTGGTAAGGAACCCTCTCTTTCACATCTGAGGGTATTTCGATGTGATGCATATGTACATGTTCCAAAGGAGAAATTGAACCAAGTTAGATAGTAAATCTGAAAAGTGCATCCTTATTGGGTATAATGATGGTTTAAATGGTTATAAGCTTTGAAACCTAGCAATAAGGAAGGTTGTGTACAACTGAGGTGTGGCATTCAAAGAGGTGAAAGATGTTATTAAACGTGAAGTCCAACCAAAGGAACTTGAGAAGATAAAGTGTGAGCTAAAGGAAGAAGAATCCGACTCTACAGCAAATGAGGAATCAGAAGATGAAGAGCCACAAACTCCAGGTGTAAGAAGATTAGTTCAAGAAAGAAGGCAGCCAAAAAGGTATAGTCCATCTGTTTTTTGTTAAAATTTTTCTTTATCTATTACTGATGATGATCCCAGAACTATGAAGGAAGCAATATATTCACAGGATGGAAAACTCTGGAAAGAGGCCATGGTTGATGAAATGGCATCTTTGCACAAAAATGAGGCTTGCGATCTGGCGGAGTTGCCAGCTGGAAGGAAACCCATTGGCAGCAAATGGGTGTTCAAGAAGAAGACAAATGCAGAAGGAAAGGTGGAGAAATACAAATTTTGGTTAGTAGCAAAAGGTTATTCCCAAGTGCTTGGAATTGATTTTGGTGATATTTTTCTCCTGTTGCCAAGGTAACTTCTATTAGATTACTTTTATCTGTTGCTGTTGCTTTTGATTTTGAGGTAGAATAGATGGATGTGAAGACAACATTTCTTCATGGGGAGATAGAAGAGGAGATCTACATGAAGCAACCTGAAGGCTTTGCAGTGAAGGGTAAGAAATAACTAGTATGCAAGTTAAATAAGTATTTGTATGGGTTAAAATAGTCACCAAGGATGTGGTATCAGAAATTTGATACATTTATACGGGGACTTGGCTTCACCAGAAGCAAAGTAGATCACTGCATGTATTTTAAATCCATGTTATTTATATGGTCTTGTATGTGGATGATATGTTGCTGGATGGAAATGACAAAGAAATTATCCAAGATTTGAAGACCCATTTGTCCTCCAAATTTGACATGAAAAATCTTGGTGTTGCAAACTATATTTTGTGCACGGAAATTAAAAGAGATCAAACAAAGAGGAAGCTCTGGTTAAACCAAAGGAAGTATGTCGAGACAATATTGTAGAGGTTTAATATGCATGATAGTAAACCAGTGAAGGTTCCTATTCCTGTAGGTGTCAATTTATCTGCTGAACAGTGTCCCAAGACACAAGAAGAGGAAGAGGACATGTCTTGTGTTCCATATGCAAGTTCATTCGGTAGCCTGATGTATGCGATGGTCTATACTAGACTAGACATTACACATGCCGTGGGAGTATTCAGCAGGTTTATGTCAAAACTAGGGAATGAGCACTGGACAATAATGAAGTGGGTTTTTAGGTATTTGCATGGCACTAGTGATTATGATTTGTGCTACCAAGGAAGACCAAGATTGGACAGAGTGTTGGATATTCATGGGTTTGTTGATGCAGAGTGGGCTAGAGATCTAGATCAGAGAAGATCTACAAGTGGGTATGTTTCTAACCTATTTGGAGGTGCAGTCAGTTGGATGAGTAAGAAACAATCTGTAGTGGCACTATCAACTACAAAGGTAGAATATATGGTAGCCACTCATGCAAGCAAGGAAGCAGTTTGGTTGTAAAAATTATGCTCAAGTATGGGTTAGTAAAGAGAGCTATAAGGATAGACTGTGATAGCCAAAGTGCAATTTTCTTGGCACGGAACCCTGCTTATCATTCAAAGACAAAGCACATTGATGTTCAGTATCACTTTGTGAGGGATATGATAGAAGACAAAAAGGTGTTGCTGGTAAAGGTAGACAATTTGAAGAATATTGCAAATGCATTGACAAAATTTGTGAGCTCTGAGAAGTTCTCTTGGTGTAGAGAAAAAATGGTCATTTCAGGGCTGGATAAATGACTAAGCTCTCCTATGGCCGCCCATGGAAAGAAAACAACAAGTGGGAGAATGTTGGGTTGTGTTATATTCTTTCCACAACTAACTGACATAGTGAACCAGGGAGTTAGAGGGGGGGTGGAGCACCCCCTTTGTTGCATTGATTACACAATGGGGGGTTTGAGGGGGGCGGGTAGCGCCCCTCCCCTCCCCGAGAAATTTTTTTTTGGACCCTATATTAGGTTGGGCAGACCTACCTATGGTTTTCGGTCTATGGTTTTGGATGCGATGGTTTTCGGTTCATGGTTTTGGATACGATGGTTTTTAGTCCATGGTATTGGATGCTTCGGAATGTACAAATATGTATTGTAGCATTGAAAGGAACATAATGAAAAATCAATATGGTAGTCCCGGTTTTGGTATCCAGGGGAAAATCTCTATGTATATGTGTTTTATGTGTTATGCTCTCGCATTGTTTATTTTCTGTGTTTTAGAATTCGTATGTAGGTAATTTCTATATGGGGTTAAAACCTACATGGCATGACTCAGCAGTCAGTGGATCTGATCTGAGACACCCAATGTGTGCCTCTAGCTCTGTTGAGACATGTCTCCTATCCGAGCATACTCCAGGATACCATGAGTCAACCCCTCGAGGTTCCTCGCAATATCATCCTCGTTATCACTCCCTTCCTGACAAGGGGCAACAACATCAATAGGATGGGGGATGTGCCTAGCTATCAGGGACATCTTGGCTGGCCGCTCTAGTCGAACATCTGTATAGACAAGAGAAATGTTATAAGCATGCATATACCAAAAAGAAATAGAAAACATCAAAATAAAAAATTTGATTTGAGTATTTACCTTCGTCATTGAAGTCATTTCCATCTGGTAAGGGCATATCTGGGTCTCCATGGAAATCAATGCCCTTATATGGCTAGTCCTCCATGATGATCTTTTGTTGTCGTAGCTGTTGGGCCGTCAATATGCCATTATTATTATCACTTTTGAACACTTATCCCACCTATTTCCACTAATCTTCATCATGTCATTTATTATAATTTATTATATAACTCCATTTTATGATGATTTATGCTCTTATATTATTTATTCTCTTTTATTTCTAATAAATTGATGATTATGAATTATTTTATCAATGATAGTTCTAATAAGTTGGTTATAACATTATTCACCATTTTTAGCCTCCAAGGTAACTTTCAGATTGAAGATTTGATTTTTAAATCTGCCAACTCAGAAATTCACTGGTTTAAGGAGTGACAGTTTTACGGTTGCGATTCTGGGCAAATGAAGACGAATTTGAGAAATCCGGAACATGGGCTTTGTCCAGAACGGGCCCAATTAATTTTTTATAGAACGGTTTGCCCAAATTCAGCTTGTACAGAGAGAAACGTAGGGTTCTTTGAGCATGATTTTCTCAGATTTGCAGTTGCGGCCGTCCTCCAAATCTCAGCTGCAAACCCAAATTCGTCTTTATTTTGTTGAGAGATGAAAGGAAATATATTTTCTTGTTGATCATCTGGTTAGAATCAACCCAAATTTGTAAAAGAAATCATGTTGTAATTATCTATGTTGTAACTGCTCTCTGATCTTTCTCTATTTAAATGAAAACAAATATCAGAGAGAGGATGGCTTCAGGATGACTTCAGGATGACTTTGGGGATTCGAATGATGGAGAATTGATGATTTGAATTAGAGATTTAGAAGCAAGGATTCATGATAGGAAAGGAGGAAGGAAGGATTGTTTTATGCTGTAAGTCTCAAAGCTTCAACTATTGTAATGATTTCACCATTTAATGATTAATACATAATTTGGGCGTTGCTGTTCACTCTTTTCCTTCTGAAGTAACCCAGCAACGTCTGCTAGCGGCTAAGGGCCCAGCCTCTGGTGGAGTACGCTGCTGCTGTTGTGTATCATATCTTTACAATTGCTTTTGTATCATTATAACTTGATTTCTGCGTGGTTTGCTTATCTTTATTACTCGGTAATCTGATATACCTTTCATATGCTATGCTATGCTCTGTTACGATTAATGCATTTATGGTTTTTCTCATGAAATCTGCGTAATGACCCTGCATTGTATAATTGAATCTTTTCAGAGTTGATCGCATGCTTTTAGTCGCAACCAGTTATTTCTGTTACAGAGCGCCTGTATTGAGTATTATTGTCGTTTGATTCATTTGCAATCCTGATTATTGGAATCCGAAAGTAATGATATTCTATTTGGAGACATAGTTGTATTATCCTTAATTGTCAGATTACTATATTAATGTGAGACGTGCATATATGGTTGATTATTGCTGTTCTATAATTCATCAATGAGTGTTGTTCCATAAAGTATATTCCATCCAGTTTGCTTGAGGGGAAAAGAATGTTATATTAGAGTGTGAATCAGTTGGTTTTGACTCGCGAGATTTAGTTCTTTTGATTGTTGTTCCATTTACTGCTGTTCCATTTACTTGCATTTGTTGCTTTGGTGTGAGAGAAGGTCTAAGGTTGTAGTGAGCCTCAGCAGTCGCTGCCTAGCTCCCAGACCTATGGTCCATGATCTAATTTCCTTTCCATCAGTTTCTATAGGGATGGGTTATCACTTCCGCACCCTTGACTGATAAGCTGCCTTGTGTGATTTTATCCTTTTGAAGTAATTTATTCATAGTTTAGCATCTGTCTACCCTTGTATTTTCTGAACGCTATACTGCAAAACATTACTCTTGAGTAAATAGCTGCCTCAAACTGAGTACACTCTTGAAATAAAAAGTCGTCTCTGGGTTGACAATTAATGTGAGGTAATTAGGTGTTAAAAAGACCCTTTTTATCGCTCCACATTTTGGCGCCGTTGCCGGGGAGAGTGTAGCCATTTCTAAAGAGTAGTGTGAATCTGATGAGTGCCTGCTAGGGAAGAGTTGGATCTTAAAAACGGAAGGTAAGAACCTGCGTACGGAGCATGTAAAAGCCATGCTCCCCTGTCCGCTTTCCAACAGGACTGTTAAAGAACCTACGGTAGAAATAGATGTTTGAATTTTTGTGTGAATGATTAGGAAAAAGATAGAAATTTTTAAAAAATTAATCACATGATCTCACGCAAGTGGTGATGTAAGCACCACCTATTTCACTAACCGATTGACAGGAACATTTGAAGAAGGAGCCTCAAAGAAACACATGAAGAACATCTTATACTATGGTAAGAAATGGCTCACATTTCTACTTTTGAATTTC
>APFE031001227.1:20045-33457 GCA_000404065.3 Pinus taeda | reverse complement strand
AGACCGTCACAGTGGATCAGCTCTCCTTCTTCGCCTCTTCCTCCGATGGCAATGTGCCTTTCGTGGAGCATATCTCAGTTCCTTATGAGAGTGTGGGTGCTGGACTATTTAAAGATCCTACCCTTATGGGTGTTTTTTCACTCCCACCTCCAAACATTGCCCCCATTAATATGATTTCTGTTCACTCTGATCCATAGGTTCTTCCTCCTGCTGATCAGATAGAATCCTGGGACGATATGATGCCATTGAGTCCTGCCGAGCTTAACTATGTCGAAATTGTTTCTACATCGGCTCCATCCTCTGAATCTGCTCCTTCGAGCAGAGCTCTTGACTCGTACATGAAACCCCCTTGGCTTGGAAATAACACTTCTTCAGACCCGTTACAGGAACTTTTTCCTTCTGATGAAGCGATCATTGAGACTATGTCTTTCGAGGAACCCCCTTGGCCTGATCATCACCATCATTCCTCATTTCTCCCTACCCATTGGGAAATGCTTACTTGTCTTGAGCGATTTTCTTCTTGTTTCCCATTTCAACCTCTTCAAACACCTATGCCGATCCATCAAATGTCTTCTGAAGGGAAAATGGGAAACATCACGCAAACTCAGCCAATCGACATCTCTGTTAAACCAGGGATTGTTGAGCACATCCATGTAGGAGTAACTTGTACTCCGGAGGATATTAAGCTTTATACAGGTCTTTTTCATGAATTCCGTGATGTGTTTGCTTGGTCTTACGAAGAGATGCTCAACATCAATCCTAGCATCATGGTGCATGAGATACCTACCTATCCGGGTGTTAAACCTGTTTGACAACTTATACGCCCCATGCACCCCCGAAAGGCTGCAACTATTAAAGCAAAAGTTGAAAAGCTTCTTAAGGCTGGTTTTATTTACCCCATCCCACTCACAGACTGGGTCTCTAATATTGTCCTTGTAACTAAAAAATAGGGCACTATCAGGGTATGTGTTGATTATCATGATATTAATCGAGCCTGTCCTAAATATAACTTCCCTACACCCTTCATTGACCGGCTCATTGACGAGTGTGCCAGGAATGAAATATACTCATTCATGGACGACTTTTCTAGTTATAACCAGATTAATATTTCCCCTGCCGATCAACACAAGACCACCTTTATCTGTCTGTGGGGCACTTTCACTTATAAGAAACTCCCTTTCGACTTAAAAAAAGTTGGTACCACCTTCCAACGCGTAATGTCTTACGTGTTTCATGATATTCGACACATTGTGTAACCTTACCTTGATTACCTTCTGGCTCATTCGGTAAAATGTCAAGACCATCTGACCCACCTTCACGAAATTTTCCTCTGTTGTAGACACTATCATATCTGGCTCAATCCGTATAAGTGTGTCTTCTGTGTCGGGTCCGATAGACTTCTCGGGTTCATCGTCTCCCGAGAGGGTATCTGTTTGGATCCTCTTAAAGTCAAAGCCATCTCGAATCTTCCTCCCCCTACTTCTTTGTAGCAATTCCAGAGTTTGCAGGGAAAAGAAAATTTTCTACGACGATTCATTCCGAATTATGCCGAAGTGGCTAAAGGCTATATGCGGTTATTAAAACGCAACACCCCTTTTCATTGGGATACCGTTGCACAAGAGTCATTCGAGCGCCTCAAGGCTCTCCTTGCTTCTGCTCCTTTGTTACGTCCCCCTAATTATCACCAGGACTACACTCTTTATTTAGCCGCTGCTGATACCACCATCGGCATGGTTCTAGTTTAAGACGATGATGGTGGTACTCAGCATGTCGTTTATTATCTCAGTTGCAATTTACTTGATACAGAAACTCGCTATGCCCATGTCGAGAAGTTGGCATTGGCTATTTTTTGTGCCGTCCAATGTTTCTGCCATTATATACTATTGCACACCATGACGGTGATTTCTGATTGCAACCCGATGATGTACATTTTGTCACATCAGTTACTGGGGGGAAAATACTCAAAGTGGATTGTCATCCTCCAAGAGTTCGACTTGGAGTTCACCACCGCCAAGTCCCAGAAGTCCCTCGTCTTTGCTGAGTTGCTTTGCTCTCTGCCATCTGTTACCGCGCCCTCTCGGTTAGAGGAACATATTCCGGATGAAACTCTGTTCTTGATTAGCACCCTCGATCCGTGGTATGGGGATATTATTGTCTATCTTCAGATGTCCTCCTTTCATCCCGATTTGTCCAAGGATGCTCGGAGACAGATTCACCATCAGTCTCAACCTTATCATATTATGGGGGACACCCTGTACTGACTCGGCGCCGAATCTATCCTCCATCGATGTTTAACGCTCGAGGAAGCCGAACGATTTCTAAATGACTGCCATTCTGGCACCTGTGGTGGTCACATGTCCGGGTATGCCACTGCTCAGAAGATTCTCCGTGCTGGTTATTTTTGGCCCTCCATCTTCAAGGATTGCATTCTTTCCATCCGCTCTTGTCATGAGTGCCAAATCTACCAACAGAAAATGCACGCGCCTCCCGCTCCATTGCACCCTGTTGTTACCATCGACCCTTTTGCCAAATGGGGCATTGATTATATGACTTGTAACCCTCGCTCGGCCGGGGGGGCATGGGTATATCATCATTTCCGTTGATTATTTCAAAAAATGGGCCGAGGCGATGCCTACCCTATCCGAGGATGGTCACACAACGGTGAAATTTTTGTTCAATCATGTTATTTCACGATTCAGAGTCCCTCAGGCTATCGTCACTAATCATGGTAAACACTTCCGTAATCATATGATGACTGAGTTAACAACCCAGTTGGGCCTGCGACATGATAGCTCGACATCGTACTATCCTCAGGCCAATGGCCAAGTGGAAGCTGTCAACAAAGTTCTAGTTACGATGCTTCAACGCATCGTTGGCATGCACAAGTCCAATTGGCATTTGATGCTGTTCTCTGCCTTATGGGCCTACCGAAATTCAGTGAAGGATGCCACTGGGTCACCCCATTCCAATTGGTTTACGGTCTCGAGGCTACCCTTCCGATTGAGTGTGAGATCCCTTCTTTGAAATTAGCCGTTGAATTACTCCCCAACACTACTCCGATAGAAGAACGCCTTCTCTACCTAGAGCGACTAGACAAAACCCGTCGACTAGCCTCTCTAGCTATTGAAGCACAAAAGAAGAGAGTGAAAACTCACTTCGATCATACTGTCCATCCTCGTTCTTTTGTTGAAGGAGATTTAGTCCTGCTTTATGATCAAGCGAATGATAAGCTGGGGGTAGGAAAATTCGAGCCTATGTGGCATGAGCCTTATATTGTAAAGCGAGTTTTGCAAAAAGGGGCTTATGAGCTGATTGATTATGAAGGGAACCCTCTAGATAAGCCCCGAAATGGGCTTTATCTGGAAAAATATTACGCATGAACCCCATGCACTTTGATTTGTACATACGTGTGTTCTCAGCAGGTGTGTTGTGTGTGTGTGTGTGTTTTCATGTTTTGGCTTGGTGTGTAGGCATAATTGCCGCTTATTGTGTCTTTTGCTTCGTATGCAGATGTCTGGTACACCTTACGTTGGTTTCGCTGATGGTGCCTACCGTAGTACAGGCAACCTGTCTTTTGTGGCATGGGTGATCTACGATACTCATGGTGAGTTAGTAGACCTTCAAGGTGTTTGTCTGGGTTGTACCACAAACAATGTCGCCGAATATCATGCTGTTATTGAATTACTCACCAAGGCTATTAAACTTGGCATTCATGCATTGGTTGTGAATCTAGACTCTTAGCTTGTCATCCACCAGCTTAATGGGCGTTATTCCGTCAGAGATCATCAGATTTTAAGGTTGTATTTACGTGTTAAATTGTTAGAAAGGAATTTGTATTTTATCACATATCAACACATTCCAAGACAATTAAACACATTAACTGATGCATTAGCCAACCATGTATTAGACAGACACTTGCGTAACATGTAATCAAAACAACATATAGAAGCATTCTAAACACAATAATGATCCATAGGAATATGTATATATATATCTCGTGTGGTGCACCGAGGCGCTCAAAAAATAAATGTATATGTCCAAATAGAGTCTGTGTTCTCCATACATCCGAGACACATGTCTCTCAAAAAATCAGCAGGAAATAAAACCTAGGTGTCTACTGTGGTGGGTTATGCTCCCTATAGCACACCACCGCTCGTGCAACCCGTCTCAACAATCGGTGCACCCTGGGTATTACCCCTACTGTATGAATCTGGAACTCTATGGGGACCTCCTTGATCCCCATGTAATCAGGGATCCCCACCGTCAGACCCTCAAGATTTTGGGCCACTGCCTCTATCGAATTGCGAGTTGGAGGAGCCAAGGCTAGCTCTCTGATACCCTGTGGGTCCCTCTGCACCTCTGGAGCCAGTCCTATAGGCCTCATTGGTCCCACATCTGCAAATACCATAGAGTACCTCATTAGGACGTATGCATGAAAAAATCCAAAAACATCATAAAAGATAAAATGGAAAAATAGCGTGATCAAGTGCTTTACTGCCATCATCCCACTGCTCGCCAGGGGGCAGCTGCATATCGGGATCTCCATGAAAGTCCATCCCAGCATATGGCTATTCCTCAATAAATATCATCTGGCGCTCCAACCACTCATGGAACAGTGTCCCCCATGACATTGGGTGTCCGCCACCTCCTCGTGGCATAACGTGGGCCGACCGTGTGATCTTGGTCTCTTGCGGTCTGGGCACGTCCAAGTCCATCTTTTGCAACTGCAGTGCCAACACCTGCTCCAACATGAGTGGGATTAAGATGGACCCATAGCCAAACTGTTTTGTCTCTCCTCGGTGATAGTTGGTAAGTTGTCTCTTCATATTAGCCGTCACTGTTTCCGCCCAGTTGAACATGGTCGTATTAAGGCATTCAAGAGCCAATTGTAGTTGGCTCTTCGATGCCTCATGTTGGGCTTGGGAGCTCGCTGCCCTTGTTACCATAAAGAGAACTACACGAAGAACCAAGTCTTCCACCGTCGGAATTGCCACCTTCTTGCTCTTTGTTTTGCGTGCCCAGGGGCGCACTCGTGCCACCAACATCTCTAGTGATTCACCCCCCCTGGGACGTTGGCCCTCTAGGATCAACCTCTCACCGTGACGGGATAATTCGGTTAAAAAATATATGTCCGTTGCATCGAAATCGATGTCTTGGCCTCAGATTATGAATTTTCCGTCTGTTGGGTTCCATGCACAGATTATCAGCTCTAGAAAATCGGGTTGGGCCCGAAGGTGCGGAGTAAGGAAGAGTTTTAGCAACCCACATGGACGTAAAGCATTCAGCACCCAACATCAACAAAAGCTTCCTCATCGTTAACATTGTGAGTTCGCTCCTGCCAAACAAATGCCATGATGCCCTGCATGATGAGAACAAATGAATTAGAACTTCGTTTATAAATTTCAATTCATAATTTGCACAAAAAATTAATTTTGCATCGTCATCGCGACTGTTTTTAAAACAATCGCGATGGTGTGAAGTTGACAGTTTATTTTTCTCGCGGTCATCGTGAGAATACATCATATTTTCGCGACGATCGGAAGGCGTTACGTGTAAATCACGCTCGGTCATCGCGGACTTGAGCGGCATACCCGCGATGACCGAGTGGCGGACTCCGACTCAAAAATCCATCTAAAATTACATGTGTGACGCTAAAATGCATGAAAATACTACTGAAATGAAGCGCAGGAAGAAGTCTACTTACTTGGTAGAAGTTTCACGATGAACCATTGACGAATGAGGCCGGAATCTGCTTAAGAAATTCGCTCTGGTTGGTGCTCCAAATGCTCCAATGGTAAAATGAACAGTGAAAATGGTAAAAACAAATGAATTGCCCCCGCTTTTTATAGTAATTTTTTGAAATATTAAAAAATTTTCACTTTAGAATGTGGGTATTTACCATTTTTATTGCATGGTTAATTGGAGTTTTGGTTTCTAACTATGTTTCCGCATATATTAATCATTTATGTCGAATGGGTTTTACATTTGACATGTTTTGTACAGAACTACAGGTCGTGGAGTTACGTCATACTTCATGTGCACTTGGTCCGTAAAGTCGTCTTTAACGCTCTTTTCCGACTTAAAAGAGGAAAAGATAGCCGAGTTGTCCCTTTCAACTCATTAAATAAAATGAGAGGCAGTCTGCTTTAAGCTCTTTTCTGACCATGTAAATGTGAAAATATTGCCGAGCTTTTGTCGTTTCAGGCTTGTTATTGGTTACGAAACAACGTGGTTTCGATCGCTTTTCTACTTTTTCGGGTCGAGGTCACTAATCACAAAAAGTACTCCTTGATCGTAACGGTCAAGTGGTTCTTTCGAGTATTGTTTTATACTTTCGGGCTCGAGAGACACAAATTTACGAAAAAGGACCCCCCTAGAGTTTTCTTTTTCGTGTCTTTTTCAAATTCTCTAAACATGAAAAAGACTCTGAGTTTTACCTATGTCAGAATCGTTAAACCCTGATGACATTGGACTCGTCACCATGATGAGACTCGAACTTCTCCTCCTTAGGGCTCGTTAAACTCTTACTAGGTTGGATTCAACCGAAGGCCGAACTTATATTACAAGCATATGCTATCCCCTTCAAGCTTATTTTCAAAAATAATTGGGGTACTCGCCAGCAATGGTTGGGGAAAATTTGGAAATCATCATTGATTGTCTATGGCAGCTAGTCACTCTTGAACATCGACACTTTTGCTTCTTGTCGGGTTGGGATATCCATACATCGTCGTTTGGCCTTCCGCGGGTTTGGGTTGTCATTTAGCCTCATTCCATCTGATCCATGCTGTCTCCATTAAGCTTCTGATCCCTTGGTACTTGAATGCTACCACCCTCTGAAGTCGTGTCGCCGACATGTTCAAGAGTATAATCCTTCTGCAGTTTACATCCTCACCTTTTCATCTGATATTCTGTTTCACCATCTACCGCTTTTTCCTTGTCTCGTGTCGTTGGTGGGGGAAACATTATGACCCTCCTGCGACAGGTCGTCTCCTGTCGACATTAGCTCATTATCCAGGAGATTGATCTAGAGATCCCTTTTGGTACCTTGGAGCTTGCATGCCTCAATGGCAAGTTATTCACGCCTGACGGTCGACTTACATCATTGGTCGTCGATTGGGTGATTCCACGAGTGTTTGACTTCAGCTCATTCTTCACATTTCGTGGATTGTACTGGATAGTACCTTGAGAACCATTGACATTATTGGTGGTTTCTCTCGCGCTTGTTAACGGTTTACATCATCGACCAGTAATCAAGCGACTTTCTCTCATGCTCGACTTCAGTACCTCTATTCACATGTTAGAATTTGTACTATGTCAGTTGGGTTCAAGACCTCAAACTCAGATTACACATGTTTGGGCTGCGTGGATTGGTTCTTGATTACATGACTCATTGATGGATGGCTGCGACCATACCTGAGTCTTCATGCATGGCTGCGACCATACCTTTATCATTATCATGGTCTTATTAGATGGGTGGCTACGTCCATACCATAGACCTAGTTTGTATGTCTTTTGGATGGCTGCTTTCATGCCTAGACTACATGTATTTCACTTTCAGAGATATAAGTTATACTTGCACCTGCAGGTTCTTCCAGATGATGTTCCAGCTCAGTCAGTTTCGTAAAGAATTTCACCCCTCCCACTCTCTCGGGCTTGATACTTTAGGGGGCATCTGTTACACAGTAATTTGTCACTGCTTTCACTCCCAGTCCTTCTACTGTGTCGTGTGTCCAAGTCAAACATGCTCATACTGAACAAATGCTCTCTTATGTTGCCAATTGACCCACTTTTCCTAATTTATCCGCCTCATCATGACTATGGACTTAATATACGTGCTGAACGATGCTCATAAACAGTCCAGCCGCGCTTCCAGTGCGGAAGTACATCTATTTCCCACGATGGTTCGATTTCATGCCCCGTCATGAGGCTATTTGATACCTTTAGCGACGGTCTAACTGGCTACATTGCTTACTAGTGATGTTAGCGCAAAGTATCTGTTATACACCCGCGATGATCCAGATTGGGTGAATTTGTTCCAACAGTCAGCCTTCTGGATGACTCCAAACCTGGTTGTTGGCATAGTTTGTGTTGCCCTTCCTTCCTTGGTATGGCAGTTCCGTTAATTGTGCTACCTTCCTTGGGGATAAGCTCTCCCTTCCACCTTTCATGGAGACTCCTTCTCCTATTTAAACACTCACCTTTGCTATGATCAGCTAGTTGGTAAATTCTTGGATTGAGCAGTGCTATTAGTGCTTTTGAGTTTGATAGATAACTGGTGTGGGTGTGACAAGTGTGAGAGTGCTGATAGATTGTGGAAGGTTGTGAAGTGCCCTTGACTATTATGTAAAACTTATGAGTGAGAGAGAGAGATTTTATATGTTGGGAAATCCATCTTCAAAGAGTGAATGCTTGAAGAACATGCTGGCTGGATTCCTTTGAGAAGGCTTGCGACGTCAAGACTTTGGTTGTAAGCTTGCTATTATTTCATTATTAATACAATCAATGATGTTTTCCTATGTCTCGTATGTAATTTACTTGATAGCTCATGACTTCTTGAATTTGTGAGTAAATAGATCATTGTTGTTTTCCAGTTACGTGCTTTGTTGTATTTCCTTTGCATTGTCTTAGGTTGATCACTCATTGAGGAAGCGAAAGATGGAGCAGCGCAACGAAACTCCATCAACCACCGGTTGAGGTAGGCCTCCAACTATGTCTGTTTAAGGAAAGCTATTGTTGATCTGTCCTTGTTTGTGACTAGACCCACTCTAGGGCTAGAGGGGTTGCCTCTGTCTGCAGAGGGAACACTTTCTTGCATCACAATACCTATTAAAGGAGGAGAAGAAGAAGAAGGAACACATTTTGGCAGACCATTAATAAAGGAACCAAAAGAAGCAAATCCAATTGAAGATCCTTATTACCTCAGTTCCGAGGAATCAATAGCAGAAGGTGAAGGAGAATTATTCCCTCCTCCTACTGGACATGAAACATTAATATGAGGTGGAGGAGGTGAAATACCACCACTTGGAGGTGGCAGGGGAGGAACAAGACCTCCTGGAGGTGGAAGAGGAGGTAGAGGAGGAAGAGGAAAAGGTGAATATGGAGATGGTGACAATGAAAGAGGTCCTTATGGATTTTCCATTCATGATACTGATATGAATGTTAATATGAAGAACATATCTCCATCTATACTTCCCAACTTCCATGGTATGATATTTGAAGACTCATAAACCTTTCTTTTTGAATTTGAAGTATTTTGTATATCTTATGATTACTTGATGCTCAAAAATTGAAATTGTTTCCGACTACATTGAAATATGGAGGTATTAAATGGTTCATGGGACTAGGTATCAACTCTATAAGATCATGGGATGATATGAGATGACACTTTTAAGAAAAATATAAAGGCTATTGTATACAACATGATCTTAAAGAGGAAATCTTTTAAAAGATCCAAAAAGAAGATGGGAGTCTCAAGGATCTTGTAGAAATATTTGTGTATAATGTTAAGAGGGGAAAATCACATAATCTAGGATTTGATACATTAAAACCCTCTTACTTAGAGCAATTAGAGATGAGTAGATTGATCTCTTTAATCTAGTGGATAAAGGGGATGTATCCAAATTTTCATTTGAAGAAATCTGTGAATTGTGTAAACACATATCAAGAGGAAGGACAAAGTATGGCAAGAGCCCTAGAGATCCATCCATGGCAAGAGTAAGTAAATCAACATAAGGATTAGTAACTCAGGTTGTTATTGGCAATTTTCTAGATAATTTTAAAACAAACATTCTTGGTAATTTAAGTGAACAAATAGATATGTTAAGAATGCAAAAACTAATAATGATAATTTATCTATATTTTGTCCTAAGTGTAGAAAAAACATGCACTTCCACTTGATAACATGGAAATTTGTGTCATTTGTGTAGAATCACTTGTTATAAAATATTTCTCATCAATACCAAGGTTGAAAGCAATTTACAAAGAAGATAGTGGAGAAAATCAAACTCTAGAACAACTTTGCTTTGTAGCTCCAAAGAGACCTAGGCAACCTTGTCAACTAGGTATGATGCACGATCCTAATAAGCAATTTCAAGATTATACACAGTAGTCTCAAAATAATTGGAATAATCCATTACCTTGGCAACCCTGACCACCCTAAGCTTGGAAACCATCTTGGAAACAAGGCCGGGAAGGATCTTATGGAAGAAATGCACAATATTAACCATATTTTCCGTAATATCTCTAGTATCCTTAGTTCCAATCTAAATACCATCCACCTCCCTCACAACCTCAATTACACCCACAACTGACTTCTAGTCCACCTCTCCCATTACCACCTACCACACCAATTCAAAGACACACTCAACTACGTGCACAACCACTTCCAAACCCCAACAATAAAATACCTCAGCCCACTTACAATGTTGAAGTACAAAATTTCCAAACATACTTACAAACTCCTCTTGACCTAAATGATATCCATATTAGATCAGGGATATTTAAAAAAAAAAGGATGCCCGTGTTGTCATTAAAGAACATAAAGAGAAAGAGGTTCATCAAAAGAAAAAGATTTATGAGAATGAAGAAACTCCTAATCAAGTAGATGAAACAAAAATAAGAGAAACTCCTCCTACTCCTCTAGTAGGACAACCCTATATATCTTTACAAAATCCTCATTTTCTGGAGAGATTACAAATAGATAGATGTGTAGAGAAAAAATTGATTTTTCCAAATTATAATATGCTAGATGAGTGAACTTGAAATATTTGCATTAAAATTCCTTTCTTCAAGCAATAAGGGATATTACAATTTATTCAAAAACAATAAAGGAGTTGCGTATTAAAAAGTCAAGCAGAAAAATAAAGGAATTTCAAAAAATGCAACTCATTGGAAAAATAGCTGAAATCATGATGTGAAAAACTACAATAGAAAAATATCTAGATCCAAGGAGTCCTATCGTGAAAATCCACATTAATAATGTTGCAGTCCGAAATACATTGATTGATCTAGGTGCAACAATAAATTTTATGACAAAAAGCACGATGGATGAATTACAATTAACCAATCTTCAATATACACCCACTTTATTACAATTACTAGACAAGTCTACTATAAACCAAAGGGTATATTAGGAGATGTACTTGTATCTCTAGATTCATGGGAATATTTGGTTGATTTTATGGTATTAACACCAAAATCAATCTAGATGGTTATCTATTGGTATTCGGTAGGCCTTGGTTAGCCATGATTGATGCATTTATTAGCGGTAGATTTGGTGTCATGATCTTACATTATAACTTCCAGCAAGAGCAATAGTTGAATTTGAAAATGAAGAATGAATTGATGATGATGAAGGATATGAAGATGTACAACTTGTTTTAAGTATCTCACAAGAAATTTCCATTAAGCAAAATGATGAGGAAAATCAATTAATGAATCTTATGAATAATTGTGATTTTTCTCAATTTTTTAAACAAAATTATTGTGTGCATATGCCAGAAGAAGGTTTTCAAGAAAATTGTAAGATTGAAGATTTATAGTCACATAACTCTATTCTATCACTAAATTCTATATAGAAATATGACAACACTCCTATAGAAATTAATCCAGGAAGAACTCTAAATATTAACATAACTAGGAAGATTTTCAAAAACATCAATTAATCAAAATGTCGTAAAAACATTCTTCTACCTTTGCATGGGAATATACATACATGAAAGGAATACATACTAACACTTGCATGCATCATATATACATATAGGAAGATTCTAAATCCATTAGACAACCTCAAAGAAGGATGAATCCTAATTTGAAGGAAATAGTGAAGGAATAATTACAAAAATTGCTCATTGTAAACTTTATCTATCCAATTTCCGATATCCAATGGGTTTCACCATTAGTTTTTGTGTTAGAAACCTTGAGGGAGACTTATGAAATTTTTTTTCATTCTTTAAGATTTTCTTATCACAACCACAAAGACATACATAAATTAACCAACAACACACCACAATATATTAGCAACAAATAGAATACTTATAATCACGATCATGTGAGCAACAATACTAATGAACATGTACCATGAGATAAAAAATTCATAAACCATAAACCATCAAGAAATATAACAATGACACATAAATAAGCACATCGCACAAGGACATCGGATGTAAGGTGGAAACCACAGGGGTAAAAACCATCGTCAACAAATAGTCTCCATCTTCATTCTTTTATTAATATCAAACGTATTTTACATCTGAATCATTGGCCACCACTAGTGTGCAAGCCTCTACTTGAAAAGTAATGTGAGCTGCCACTCACTCGAAAGCCACCACTCCCATAAACCGTCCAGACCACCACTAGTTGAGGGCCACCACTAGTTGAGGGCCACCATCCTCACTAGTGTTGCAACCACCATTGGAAGGAAGTCTCTACTCCCTGAGCAAGTTATCTAACCTGTACTGGAAGGAAGCCACTACTCCCTTGGTAAGAAACCACTTGCCTGCAAGCCTTTACCTGCAACATTGAAGGCCCCAACCTTCAAACCCTCATGGACCTCATTTCAAAATATTTCATACCCGACCCATATACTCTACATACACACAACCATGAACCTATTTTCATCAATTTTCAAACTAGTTTCATAATAACAATAAACACAACATCTATACTATCACTCCAACACAATATCTTTGCAACAACCAAACTAATCATAAACAAAAGAAACATATGTATGAACCTGCAACCACAAGAAAAATCATGCATACACACACTAAACTCAACTCCATAAACAACATAACCTCTCAATACAACAATTCAACTCTCAACAACAATCAACAACAACATATAAGATATGGCTCTCTCACACAGACAACCATATTAGGAAATCAAACACTCATCACCATAGTTGCAGGAATCGCCCCCCCCCGGATCCTAAGCCGGAATCGCGACCCGAGGCAAATCGTTCCGGAATCTCCAGGCGAAGCGCGATTCCGAATTTGAGGTGGCGCGATTCCTAGTTTTAAGTGCGATTCCTGCCATTTTAGGTTGCTTTGCCCCGGAATCGCGCTTCGGAATCGCGCAACCTGGACGCAACCTGGGCGCAACCTGGACGCAACCTGGGCGCAACCTGGACGAACCTGGGCGCAACCTGGGCGCAACCTGGGCGCAACCTGGGCGCAACCTGGACGCAACCTGGGCGCAACCCGCGGGGCAACAAAATAAACATAATTTTTTTTTAATTTCTTTTAAAATTTAACTTAACTAAGCATGAGGGGGTGGGTTAGGGTGAGTTTAGGGTGACTTTATAAAAGAATAAAGCCCCCATTCTCTTCTCATTTTCTCACTTTGAGTTTATGAGAGTTGGAGAAGAGAAGAGAGGAGAGGAGAAGAGAAGAGAGGAAAGGAGAGGAGAAGAG
>APFE031001227.1:0-20025 GCA_000404065.3 Pinus taeda | reverse complement strand
TTGACAGTTGCTCACTTGCTAGATAAATCATAATATGCTCTATGTTTTATGTTTTATAATATGCTTAAATGTTTTATGTTTTATAATATGCTTAAAAATTTGATGTATGTTTGTAATAGCTAGAATATAGATGATTGTTGTACATACTAGTAACTTCAATGGAATCATGGATGCCATATCTATCTTGATTTATGCAAAAATATGCATGTTTTCATGTCTTCTACAATTAATTTGGTATTTGGGATGTTTGTTTTGAGTATAAATGCAAAAAAATATAAAAAAATATATATATATAGCAGACGCTTCCGTGGACGCTTCGCTTCCTAGATTTTTGGAAAATGACGCTTCCGCGCTCCGCGCTTCCGCTTCGCGCTTCTGCTTCGCTCCCGCTTCGTGCAACATTGCTCATCACAAAATACAAACAATACAACCACATAAGAATGTCTTTGCCTCTGCAATCACAAATATATTAGTCACATAAAAAGGATCTGCTCTATGCTCTGTCTTTCTCAACCATCAAACTTTGATCCTTTGCTACAACGTGTTCTAAGCTTTGATCGAAAACTCTATGCTACTCCATGATCTCTGCTACAACTTTTAAAAACTTTAATCAACTACAAATCAAACTCTACCTCTTCATACACCTTTTTATCTCTGCATTCTCTTTCCATTTACCTTTGTATTTTCTCCTACTGTAGGAGCTCAACCTCTTGCCTCTACATAGACCTATGCTCTCTAATATGCATATTGTGTAACCTCACATTGATCCCTTTGCTTGTCTATTTAAGCTATTCGAACCGTTCTCTCCACTACTTAGGAAATCAATGCATTCACACTTCAATCACTCACCAAGTAAATTAATCCACCTATAGATTAAGTCAATCAAAACATCTAAACAATACCACTAGAAAAAACCTTCGTTACAACCCCTGGAAATCACTGGAATGCACATATAATAAGGAAAAAACTCACTTACAGAGGGCAACACTGGTCCTCCCTTTGTGAAAAGCATTATAACACATGTTCTACATTCAAGACCTAAGTTACTAATGCAAGTTTCCTTTACATAACATGTATTACTCTTTATTTAGCTCCTATCCTACTAAAAAATCCCTTTTCAAGTGCCTCCAAGGCCTATAGAACCTCTTACAACATCTCTAGACCCTAACAAACCTCCTCCATCTCTTCTACATCATCAAGAACATCATCATGAGGGCCAAACACATTTGCATAAAGTCAAAATCATGAAGACCTAGTTGTCCAAACACCTATGCATGGATCTGCATCTACGCATCAAATCAACATCAAGTCAATACCTTTGCATCAGATCAACGACAACTCGGCTCTAGTTGAACACAAATTATGAGGACCACCATCATCAAGTTTACATCAATGATATGAAAACCAATACTAAGTCCCTATTGACATTAATGCAAAAACTAAAATGCCAACATGCTCCCCATTTGGTATTGATGTCAACCTCAACTTGATCTCCAAACTCTAAGGTTGATCTCCATACACTCTCAAATTTCTCTCCCCCTTTAACATCAATGGAAAAGGGCAATACCAACACTGCAAAAACAATGCCAACATTGTGAGGGGATGAGAGAAGGATCCCACCTAGAATATTTAACATCATGTTGAACATACTCCCCCCAAACATGTAATGGGGTTGTAACCATCTCTCCATGTTGCTTTACATCAATAATAGCTGCTGGAAATACCTCCTACAAGCAAGAGGCCATCAAAGACACCATACAACGAATGACTAAATGATACATCATGAAAATACAAGGCTATTACATGAGATATAGGGCTGAAACAATAGAAGTACATGGCTATACTATAAGTCCACCAACCCACATGACATGACTGAACCAACTCAAGGCTCTCCTCAAATCATGCTTAAAACCAAGACCAAAGGACCAACTATACCAAATGATGAAGGCAACAATGTGACAGGGCTAATCTTGCTCACATGAGAGCATACAAGGCTGATATAAATTGTCTAGTACATTGCATGCCAAATACCTCTCTCTCTCTCATACTCATCCAATGCAATGATTGCATGCTAGGATACATGCGTGGATGAAATATATATCCACTCACATGCATGCCTATCATCATGACTACTCATTGATACATGACCAACAAAGATAATACATAGCTATAACAAGTACATGTTTGAATCATGCTGCTCTACATCTTATGCATGATGCTGCAACACACTATAACTCTCACACCAATGCATGACCAACTCTATGGAGACACAACCAATTATAATAATGATCATAAACAATTACACACCATCCTGATTCACAACTTCCAACTCATGATGACAAAAGGATAAATCTACTATAAGACAAATGAGTGAAAGTATGAGTGAAAACATAGCTCCTCCTGAAAACTCATTATACCTCCAATCATCACGTTGATCATGCATACCTGAATGTGCAAATAATCCCACGATTAAACATGTTGATTCTAATACAAGTCATACACATACCATGATGCCATAATGCTACTAATAAATAACTCATCATGCTACCTCATGCTGTCATACTCTACCATGTGCTCCCCCTAAGGCTATAATGACCTCACATGCATATTTGTAGTCTAAGAGATTTGTCATGCAAGAATGGACTGCAATAGGGGATGATATCTCCTACTCGGAATTTGATGAGGACAATTTCTTCTTTAACCTATACTATTTTCTCACTCTTCCCTTGAACACATATACATTATCTAGTGTCTTGACTCCTTTTGCAATCACTCTCTTTGCCCCTTCTTTCCAAATGAAACAACCTTTGGAGTTTAAGACCACTTCCTTGCCTCCATCAACCATCTAGCTCACACTCAAGATATTGTGCTTCAAATCTTCAACAAGCCACACATCATTTACATTGGTCTTGTTTTCACCAACATTGGTATATTTTTCCCCAACAATCTTGTTGGTTCATTACCTTAAAAACAACATGGCCACTCGCAGTTCCTTCAAAAAGAGAAATTTTCTCCTATTTCATGACATATGCTGGGAACACTGATCCAAATGGATCCAAAAATTCCCTCTAAGTCTTCATGAATCTTTTAAAAATAATGCCCAAGGTTAAAAATCCCTTAAAAGATCAAAATTATCATAAGCGAGACACTCTTAGCAGTGTGGAGAAACAATATCGGGAGGCCCAAAACCCGTGAAATCGTGAAAAAAATAGAATAATTGCAAGCGGAACAAGTGATGCACAGTAGCCATCCGATCTGGCCGATCAACGGTCCAGATCAGATCGACAATGCAATCGGCAGTGACCTTCGGCAGAGATCGGTGAGATCCACATAAGAGTTGCAATTACGAACAACGATATCAGTGCTTAACATATGTATATGGCAATGGTGATTAGTGGAGTTAATATGGACCGTCAATCAAGCGTGCAGATCGACAACCCATATTACGTCGCAAGATCACTATCGGGGGATTGCAGGAGTGCTTACAACGGCCTGGGGGCATTGTGATGAGAAATTGTGATATCGCAATTGGAGTGACCCAATGATCTTGACCCGATAGGATTATTGGCAATATTTTATAGGATTTGAGATCCACAAACAGGGCCATTTCAATGTATTTTCGCGATTTTCGTGTATTTCCAAAATACAAAGGAAACCAACCATTGTGATTTGTGACAGCGACAACAGGTGGACCCGATGGAGAATAGGGAGGATTAAGGACTTTTGAAGTTCGACTTGTCATTGTTTTGGCAGATTTATCCGTTTCAAAATGCATTTCCCTTGTGTTTTAACAGGACGCGGCTGTTTTAAGAATTTCAGAGACTCAGGGTACTCTGGCATTATGGATAGGTGGCCACATCCCCTCCATACATTAAACAATGATTGAATAACATTGGTAAAGGGATTCTAAGTGTTTAGAGGCTGGGAGACTGAGATTCGAGGATGCAAAATGAACAGGTAGCTCAGAATGGATTTAAAAGCCACAGACATAGAGCAGAGAGGCAGGCAATATTGAAGAGAAAATGCGAGACATATTTTAGGGCAGATTGAGAGTTGTGTGGGAGTCTATGTACTCAGAGGAAGCTTGAGGGATTCAAGTTAAGATCGTGTTATTGTAATCTGTTTATGTGTGAGGCTCAAATTGAGCTCACTATTGTAAACAAAACTATGCTTGAAGACATAATAGAGAGGCCACCATTGAAGGCTGGACCAGGGGATGTAACCCAGGAGTATTGGGTGAACTCCTTATTAAATTCGCTGTGTCATGTGTTATCTATTATGTTTTGTTATTGCTTCATTGTCTGTGCATTTCGCAATCTTATCGATCCATTACATATAATGACATAAACTAATTCATGCACATAAATCTGTAATACCTTATTATTGTCTTAGATCTGATTTTCAGATCAAGTGGTATCAGAGCTTTAGGTTGCTAAGTTAGACAAGCTTGTGCTGGGCTATTTATGAATGCTCACTAGATCAAAGCTTAAATTAGGAGAAGAAAAATTGGTTGAATCTAACCCAGAAATTGGTAGAATCTATACTAGGAGGAAAATGGTAGAAGAAAACCCTTTGGAATTAGACTCTTAGTTCATGGACAGTTTCATGACTATGAGAGCCATGGTAGAAGAAATGTATAGAGAATTTAAGAAAGGTCGAAGTGAAGATTCTTTTACTTCCAAATAAGACAAAGGAGCAGAAGAATCTCATATAGATGGCCATTCTGAAGGAAAAGCGAAAGGAAAAGATGTTCCCTTGTCCACACCTCTTGACAACCCTAAAAATAAAAAAAATAAAACATATTTGATTAAATTAGATGTTAAATTTGATTTTCTTGTTTATGATGGAGAGTTAAATGCAGAGAATTTAGATAATTGGATTAGGCAGATTGATGTGTATTGCAGGGTGCAAAATATTGATTCAGACAGAAGTAAGATTCAGCTGGCTAGCCTACGCCTTGGAGGAACTGCCTTGGTATGGTGGGAAGGTAGGACACAATCTGACTTGAATAAGCATGGTAAAACTCTTTCTATCTGGAGTGAATTTGTTCATGCAATTAAAAAAAAATTCTATCCACTAGCTTATATGCAGCAAGCTATGATGAGTTGGCAAACTCTTCGTCAATTAAAAGGGCAAAGTGTACATAACTACACCCAAGAGTTTAGAAAAAGAGCTTTGATTCTAGGCATTTCTTTAGAATCACCTGAAACTTTGCTGAAGTATATAGGTGGTCTACCTAGTTATTTGAGACATACCATTCTCATGTTTAACCCTACTAGCATAGATGAGGTATCTGTTCAGGCTACCCATCTAGAGGCTAGAGGCAAGAATGTGAACCCAGAGATTGGGGGATCATCAAAACCCACTGCAAGCAAAAAAAAGGAAAAGAGGAAGCATAAATGGAAAGAGAGGAAGGCCAATTCTGTACAGAAGGCCAAACCTTCATGCACTCACTACAAGAAGGATGGACATGATGATGAACATTGCTGGTCTTTGCATCCAGAGCTGAAACCCAAGATGTTCGATGGAAAGAAGAAGAATACTACTGCTGCTATACAAAAAGATTTGGGGTCGGACTTAGGTGATGAAACAACAATTGCAGCCAAAAGTATAAAAGGTAAAAATTCTGAAGCATCTACTAGTAATTCTACACAAACTATTGATAGTGAAGAAAAGGAGAGAAGAAGACATGAGCTTTTTCATATTAGAGCTATTTCCAAGCATCAAAAGATTGATACTTTGTTTAGTAGTGGCTCACAAGAAAACTTAATTTTTGAAGCAATTGTAAAGAAATTGGGACTGCTAACCACACCTCACAAGAAGCCATATCCATTAGGTTGGGTATGTGATAAAGCAAAACTACAAGTGACTAGGCAATGTAAACTTAGGTTTTCTTTTGGGTCAACATTTGTGGATGAGGTTGAGTTAGATATTATTCCCTTGGATATATGTGGAATTGTTTTAGGAAGTCCTTACTTGTATGATAGAAAAGCCATATTCTATAGAGCTGAAAATAAGTATCAACTTGTTAAATATGGATTGGAATATATTGTAAGAGCTCACAAACTCATGAATAATTATACTCTCATAAACTCAGGGCAGATGAAAACAATTGTAAATTCATGCAAGCAATTTTTACTGATGGTTGTAAAGGAAAAGAAACCTGATAAAACCAATGTATTTGAAGGACGTGATGCTAAAAAACAAGCTAATTTAGAAAGAGTTGTTTCAGAATATGATATCTTATTTCAAGAACCTAAAGGTATGCCACCCAAAAGGGAGATTGTACATGATATTAATTTGCAGCAAGATGCTCCATTACCTAACATCGGAATGTACATGTTATCCACTTTAGAGAATGCAGAAATCAAGAAGCAGGTACAAGAGCTGCTCGAGAAAGGGTTCATAAGGCCAAGCACATCACCATGCGGATCTTCAATAGTGTTGGTGAGAAAGAAGGACGGTTCATGGAGGATGTGCATTGATTACCAAGCACTAAATAAAATAACGATCAAGAATCGTTATCCCCTTCCTCGCATAGATGATCTATTGGATTAGCTGAAAGAGGCTGTTTACTTTTCCAAGTTGGAACTACATAGTGGTTACCATCAGGTTAGAGTAGCAGAGCAAGATGCATGGAAGACTGCTTTCAAAACAAAGTAACAGCTGTATGAGTGGCTAGTTATGCCTTTTGGCTTAACTAATTCTCTTGCCACTTTCATGAGGGTTATGAATGATGTACTCAGGCCTTTTATTGATGATTTTGTAATTGTATATTTGGATGACATTATTGTATTTAGTAAAACATGTGAAGAACATTTGAAGCATGTGAAGCAAACTCTAGATGTTTTGAAAAAGGAAAATCTCTATGTTACATTATCAAAATGTGAATTTGGTAAAACATCTTTGAATTATTTCGGTCATATTGTAGGGGGTGGTGAATTTAAGATAGATCCCTCTAAGGTTGCAGTCATTGTAAACTGGCCTAAACCCAAGTCTGTTATAGAAGTTAGAAGCTTCTTAGGGGAAACACAATATTGGAGAAAGTTTATTGCTAGCTTTTCCTTAATTGCAACTCCCTTACATGCTTTGACAGGATTGAACAAGGTGTTTCAGTGGGGAGACAAACAACAGAAAGCCTTCGACACCTTGAAAGAAAAAAATAGTACAACAGTAGTACTAGCATTGCCAAATCTTCAACAACCATTTGAGATTGAAACAAATGCCAGTGGTTATGCCATGGGAGTAGTGTTGATGCAACATGGTAAGCCCATATGCTACCATTCTGAGACTTTTAATTTTGCAGTAGTTAATTATCCTACATATGATAAAGAATTGTATGCATTAGTCTAGAGTGTGAAAAAGTGGAAACATTACTTAATGGGAAAAGAAACAGTTATACATATTGATCATCAACCACTTCAATATTTACACTCACAAACTAAGTTGCAACAATCCAGACAATATAGGTGGATGGGTTTCCTACAACAGTTTCATTTAGTCATCAGATATAAAGAGGGCATACACAATAAGGTTGCAGATATGTTGTCCAGACCAATTATAAATGCATCTACTATACTTAAGCATAACTCAGTAATGCATGAAAGCTACATTGAACAATATGCTCAAGATATAGACTTTAAAGATGTATATGCAGCTGTAAGTAATGGCAAAAAGGTAGTAGAATTGGATTGCTATGTTAAGGACCGACTCTTGTATCATTTGGGAAAGCTATGAATTCCACAAACAAAGAGGATTAATATAATTAGGGAAGCACATACTTCTCTGATATTAGGTCATTTTGGTGTAAGCAAAACATTGCACAACTACAAAGACACTGCTATTGGCCAAAAATGCATGAAACAGTTTCTAGATATGTAAGAGGGTGTACCATGTGTGCTAAAAGTAAGCCCAACGATAGAAAACTAGGCTTGTACACCCCACTACTAGTCCCTTCCCGTCCTTGGGAAAGTTTTTCCATGGACTTTGTTGGGGGATTTCAAAAATCTAGAACAGGTCATGACTATTTGTATGTTATTGTGGACAGGTTTAGCAAAATGTGTATTTTAATACCTTGTAATAAACATATTACAACTGAAAAAACAATGAAATTGTTCTTTCAGCATGTCTGGGTGCATTTTGGGTTACCCACTTCCATAGTATCTAATCGAGACTCTCGATTTGTTGGGAATTTTTGGTCAATTCTGTGGGAATTAATGGATACTAGACTGAAGAAAAGCACAACCTTTCATCCACAAATAGATGGCCAAACAAAGGTAGTTAATAGGACAGTGATCCAGTTGCTCAGGGGCTATTGCAGCAAGCATCCCAAGCTTTGGGATGAACATTTATGTTATGTGCAACATGCTTACAACCGTGCTAAACATTCTTCTACATAGAGATCTCCTTTTGAGACCTGTTTTGGTTTTATCCCAAGTTCTCCCTTGGATTTTGTCTTTGAAAAAGATATAGCAGTTGCTGGACACAATGATGTGGATAAAGCAACCAGATTCATTAACAGAACCAAGAGATTCACCAGGCAATGTAGGAACAACTGGAAAAGAGCTAAGCCAAAGACAAGGCTAGGCATGATAAACACCGGGTGGAGCACAGCTTCCAAGTTGGAGATCAAGTCTGGTTGTATATCAGCAAGGATAGAATGCAAGGTGAAGGAAAGAAGCTGAAACCAATAAGGTATGGGCCTTTTAAGGTAATTGAGAAAATTGGTGAGAATGCTTTCTGCCTTGATCTGCCAGAATACATGCACATCTATTCAGTAGTAAATGCAAAAAATTTAAGACTGTTTAAACCTTCATTAATTGAAGATCCTGAAGAGCAAAGTCAACTGCCTTCCATTGATGATCTGTTGCCTGAATACCTCAATGAGTTGCAGGAAGATACAATTCTAGACAAGAAGGTGAGGACAATGCGCAAAGGAGATGTTGAGTACCTAAGGATTGGACTCAAAGGTTCAAAACCCAACAGTGCAAAATGGATAGAGATTGGACAAGTGAGGTAGCTGTATCCTCACTTGATTGATGCTTGGAAACCAAATTTTGGTGGTCCAAAAGCCTTTTTCAGTGGGAAGGCGTTATCCAAATGGATCCAAGAATGCCCTCTAAGTCTTCATGAATCTTTTAAAAATCATGCCCAAGGTTAAAAATCCCTTAAAATATCAAAATTATCATAAGAGGGACACCCTTAGCAGGGCAGAGAAACACTATCGGGAGGCCCAAAACCCGTGAAATCGTGAAAAAAATAGAGTAATTGCAAGTGGAACAAGTGATGCACAGTAGCTGTTCGATCTAGCTGATCAATGGTCCAGATCGGATCAAAAATTGCAATCGACGTGACCTTCAGCAGAGATCGATGAAATCCACATAAGAGTTGCGATCGCGAACATCGGTATCAACACTTAACATATGTATATGGTGACGACGATTGGCGAAGTTAATATGGACCGTCGATTAAACGTGTAGATCGACGGTCCATATTATGTCACAAGATCGCTATCGGGGGATTGCAGGGGTGCTTACAACGGCCCAAGGGCATTGTGATGAGTGATTGTGATATTGCAATCAGAGTGACTTGATGATCCAGACTCGATAGGACTATCGACAATATTTTATAGGATTTGAGATCCACAAACAAGGTCATTTCAATGTATTTTCGCGATTTTCGTGTATTTCCAAAATACAAAGGAAACAAGCCATTGTGATTTGCAGCAACAACAACAGGTGGACCCAATGGAGAATATGGAAGATTTAAGGACTTATGAAGTCCGAATTGTCATGTTTTTGGTGGATTTCTCTGTTTCAAAATGCATTTCCCTGTGTTTTAACAGTACACAGTTGTTTTAAGAATTTCAGAGACCCCAGGTACTCTGGCATTATGGATAGGTGGCCACCTCCCCTCCATACGTTAAACAATGATTGAATAACACTGGCAGAGGGATTCTAAGCATTCAGAGGCAGGGGAGACTGGGAGCCAAGGATGCAAAACGAATAGGCAACCCAGAATGGCTATAAAAGCCACATACAGAGAGCAAAGAGGTAGGAAGTATTCAAGAGCAAATGCGAGATAGGGTTTAGGGCAGATTGATAGCTGTGTGGGATTCTGTGTACTCAGAGGAAGCTTGAGGGATTCAAGTTAAGCTCTTGTTATTGTAATCTGTTTGTGTGTGAGGCTCAAATTGAGCTCACTATTTTAAACAAAACTTTGCTTGAAGACATAATAGAGAGGCCACCACTGAAGGCTGGACCAGGAGATGTAGCCCAGGAGTATTGGGTGAACTCCTTATTAAATTTTTTATGTCATGTGTTATTTATTATGTTTTATTACTGCTTCATTGTCTGTGCATTTCACATTCTTATCGATCCATTGCATATAATGACAGACTAATCCATGCACATAAGTCTGTAATACCTTATTATTGTCTTAGATCTCATTTTCAGATCAAACAACCACTATCAGTGTACCACCTATCAGCATCCTCATGTGAGAAAAGGGAAATACAACACCTTCCTAGTTGATGCTCCTTCTTCTTCACCCATTATATAGTAATCTACTTCTTTGCTTGGGTACTCTCTTCTATCTTTCTTCTAAGTGTGCTCTGAAATTTCTACTCCTTTTGACTGGATAGCCTGAAGAATTTGGATAGATTATAATCTTTGGCCATGTGTCTAAAATTGTGGCACACATAACACTCTATATGACCAAGATATGAAGCCAAGGGATATGATCTTCTATTGTCCACATCTGATCTCCATCTCCTCATGCTAAATTTGCAATCAATGGCCTTATGGCCAAATAGGTTACAAGCATAGCAATAACAATTAAACAAATTTTAACACTCAAATTTAGCACATGTCCAAAATTGTGACAACTGAAGCACTCAATCTCGTCCATCAAGGGGGAAAAGGAGTTTTGACGACTCCTATAAATTGTGCTAGTATCAAACCTAGGAGAAAATGATCTTTTGAATGTGAATGTTCCACTTGGTTCTCTTCTTGGTTGCGATTGATAGATCTGATGTCTCTTTTCTTCCATGTTGCCATCGCTGGTCCCATTCTCTGCTACAAGCTTCTTTATTCCTTCATTGTTGTTTTTGCTTGGTTGTGAACTACACTCTCCAAATCCAAGACCAGATCTAATCATTTGGGATTTTTGTATTTGAAGCATATTGTCCAAGATATTGGTGCTCTTATCTGAAGGTTTTAACCCTATACAAAAGTACATGCAAATTAATTCTTAAAACAAAAAAATATGTAATGGCGAGAACATAAAACAAATACACAAATATTTTCCCTTGGATCCCAAAACTGAGAATACCAAATTGATTTTTCATTGTATTCCTTTCAATGTTATAACACATCTATATACATGCCAAAACATGTATAAACACGAATCCACTAACCCTAGATTAGAACATAACTGTAGTTCCCTTGAGCAGATCTATAAATACCATGGGCAAAAACCAATGTGCCCAAAGACCATGCGCAAAAACCATACACAAAAACATGGGTAGGTTTTCCCCCATCCTTGGGTATGGCCAACTATTATTGGGTCCACATAAAATAACTTTTTTATTTTATTTTTTAAATTTTTTTTTTATTATTTTTATTTTTTAAATTTTAATTTTAATTTTTTTTCTTATTATTTATTTTTATTTAGTTTTTTAATTTTACTTATTTATATTTTATTTTATTTTATTATTATTTATTTATTTATTTATTTTTAATTTTTTAATTTTAATTTTTTAATTTTTAATTTTATTTTTAATTTTAATTTATTTAATTTTTATTTTTGTTTATTTATTATTTATTTATTATTATTTTTTATTTTTTTTTAAACTAATTTTTTTATTTATTATTATTATTATTTTTTAATTTTATTTTTTAATTTATTTTATTTTATTTTATTTCTTTTTTTTAATTTGTTTATTTATTTATTTTTTTGTTTTTCGGGGTGTTTCCTAGGACCCCATGATGCATGAAAAGAGTATAGCACACAACCAATATTCTTCCACTTGTTGTTTTTTCCACACTGGTGGTCACAAGAGAGCTTAGTCATTGGTCCATGGCTATAATGCATATTGTTTCTATACACCGAGAAAACTTATTAGTGCTCACAGACTTTGTCAATGCATTGACAACATTCTTCAAAGTTTCCACCTTTACCAACAACACCTTTTTATCTTCAACCATATCCCCTCATAAAGTGATACTGAACATCAATGTGCTTTGTCTTTGAATGATAAGTACGGTTCTTTTCCAAGAAAATTTCACTTTTTCTCTCACAATAGATCCTTATAGCTCGTTGTACCAACCCCATACTTGAACACAATCTCTGCAATGAAAATGTTTCTTTACTTGCACATATGGCTGCCATGTATTCAACCTCTGTAGTTGAAAGTTCCACTACATACTGTATCTTGGTCATCCAATCGACTGCTCCTCCAAATAAGTTAAACACATACCCAGTTGTAAATATTCTCCGATCCAAATCTCCAGACCAATCTGCATCAACAAAGCCATGTATATCCAAAAATATATCCAATCTTGGTCTTCCTTGGTAGCACAAACCATAATGACTAGTGCCACACAAATACTTGAAAACCCGCTTCACTATTGTCTAATGCTCCTCCCTTGGTTTTGACATATACTTACTCAATTCTCCCACTGCATGTGCAATGTATATTCTAGTATAGATTATTGCATACATCAAGCTACCAACTACACTCACATATGGAACATGGGATATGCCCTCTACCTCTTCCTGTGTCTTAGGACACCGTTCGTCAGATAAATTTACACCTATAGGAATAGGAACCTTCACCGATTTTCTATCTTGCATATTAAACCTATGCAATATTGTCTCAACATACTTCCTATGGTTTAACCAGAGCTTACTCTTTGCCCAATATCATTTAATTTCCATGCCCAAAATATAGTTTGTAGCACCAAGATCCTTCATGTCAAATTTAGAGGAAAATTGGGTCTTCAAATACTAGATAATTTTTTTGTCATTTCCAATCAACAACATATCATCCACATACAAGACCAAATAAATAACACGCTCACCAATTAATTTAAAATACACACAATTATATGCCTTTCTCCTTGTGAAGCCAAGTCCCCATATATATGTATCAAAAATTTGATACCACATCCTTGGTGATTGTTTTAACCCATACAAAGACTTTTTTAACCTGCATAATTGTTCTTTCTTACCCTTCACCGCAAAAGCTCCACGTTGCTTCATGTATATCTATTCTTCCATATCCCTATGAAGAAATGATTTCTTCACATCCATCTATTCTACCTCAAAATAAAAAGCATCAACGATAGATAAAAGTAATATAATAGAAGCTAACTTGGTAACATGAGAAAAAATATCACCATAATCAATTCTCGACACCTAGGAATAATGTTTTGCTACCTATTGAGAAATAAATGCTAGTATATATTAGGGTTTGATTCCTCTTTTTTGATAATTACTTGTAAATTATGTTGGCCTCCTTTACTTATTTATTAGATTATCTTTCATCAAGAAATTACCAAATTATGTATGTGTGAAGATCACAAGAACATGAGACATAATATGTAGGTGCACAACCATGGAAAAACCCCTATAAGGGGAAAATCCAATCAATAACTCTTCCTTAAGTAATTAAATTCAAGATGAACACTTCTAGACTTCTTAGACCTAGACAAATACCCCGTCCAACCACCACATCAACCCTTCCTCCTTGTAGATGTCCCTTTTTCAGCCTTCCATGTGTCAACACTTCAAGGTGTAGCTCCAGATGAAAATTTTGGCCATAATAGTAGATATTCAGCCCTTAGCTTTAGAACTTCAACCTTACAACACAGACAAATTTTGGCCTTAGCTTCAACTCAATATCTTCGCACGTGTGAGAGAAAGGTAGTCCAAACACTCGATTTTCCTCTTCCTAACTTCTCTGCTTCTTTTCCTGCGACTTCACACTCTTTTCCAACTAGATATCGAACTTGTTGATAATGCTCACCAAATGAAGTCAAATTGCTCAATATATAGGCTTCTTGTCAGGTCAAATTTCCCTAATCCAAGCCAAATTGTTGAGGGTAGGGCCGACTTGGTGTGGAGGTGACAAATTACCTTTTTGACTTGAAAATAATTCTTTTTACATGATACAAAAGCCCAAGAAGGATCTATTAATAATCACAATGACTCTAATGACTCAATACAAAACCTACAAGTCCTCATTGGGGAATTTGAACTAGAAAATATTGACTGCATGCAACCCATGATTTAATAAGTCATTTTCTTTAATAATACAATTTTCTTTTGACAAGTACAATTACGAATATGAAAGCCAGTTACATTCTTCAACACTCCATCTTATCTAGGGAATTATTCATAATTAAATTTTACACATAGATACAAGTACATGGAAGGTTTCAAAATGGCATGAACTACGAAGAGTTCTAGCACACACAATGTTACAGACTAGATTCCTGACCAGGTTAATCTATTTGGGTGGGACTAAGATGGACTCAAGCTTTCATCCAGTCTAGGTGCCATCAAGCTTACTCATTGACCATCAACCTACAGATCTAGGTGTATATCCAAGGTCAGAGCTCCAAGACCAACACCAGCCTCCATCTTTGGGATATAGACTTCAACACATGGGCCATTCATATGTCCTCCCAAGAATTCACCATTAGATGCTTTATCTCTCCATATCAACTAAATCTGTAATATCGACCAACCCAAGCATGCTTCTAAAATATTCAAACTTCTTATTCAGAAGATATTTTGTTAGTACATCAACTACTTGTTCATCTGTCAGAATATATTGTAGCTTTATGACCCCATCTTGTACCAGGCTCCTAATGTAGTGGTACTTGTTATTGATTGCTTTGTCCTTGCATGGAATACACGATATTCGTACATATTGATTCTTCTTTGATTATCAAAATTGATCATAGTAGGATCCAGAGACTTCCCAAACAAATCTGACCAAATTTTTCTTAACCATACAACTTCCTTTCCTACTTCACATGCAACAACATATTCTGCTTCAACACTACTTAATGCAACAAGATATTGTTTTCTACTCATCCACAAAATCATCGCAGATCCCAAGCTAAAACATCCACATGTAGTAATTCTTCCATTAGTCTCACATCCACCCCAATCAGAATCGGTAAAAACTGTTAACTTGGCTTCCTTTCCATCATACTTTAGGCAATGATGTATAATGCCACGTAGATATCTTAAAATATGCTTGGCAGCTATGTGATGGTCATGGCGGGGCTCCAACTGAAATTGACTAAGAACATTCACGTAAAAACATATATTAGATCTTGTATTTACCAGGGACATCAGAGAACCCACCAACTTATGATAGCTAGTAGGATCAACGAGACTAGAGTTGGAGCTTCTCATCTTCTTTAGATCAGTGATCATGGGAGTAGTCATAGGTTTGGAATCCATCATACAGAATCTCTGCAATTTCTCGATTATGTATTTCCCTTGACCCAGATATATTTCTCCAGTTTTCTACTAGAATTCCAAACCCAAGTAATAATGCATGAGTTCCATATCTTTCATTTCAAATTCAGCTGCCAACATCTTCTTGCATTCTTGTATTCTGTGCTCCACACATGTAATAAAAAAATCATCCACATATAATAGAATAATTACAGATTCATTGTTCACCACCTTGATGTAGAGGTTTGGATCTGTAGAACTTTTGATGAACCCAATTCTTAAGATATATGCATCCATTCTAGCAAAACATGCCCTAGGAGATTGCTTTAACCCATATAGGGCTTTCTTGAGTCTACAAACATGTGTATTCTTACTATTTATCTCAAAGCCTTCCAATTGTTCAATGTATACTTCTTAATTCTTGGTTCCATTCCAAAATGCCATTTTTATGTCCATTTGATATTCCATCCCATTATAGTAAGCAATGAAAGCAAAGATCTTATAGTAGTATATCTTGCAGTAGGTGCAAAGGTTTCTTCATAGTCTATAAGTTCCTTTTGAGAAAAACCCATTGCAACAAATCTAGCTTTGTATTTGTCAATACTTCCATCAATGGCATGTTTGATTTTGTAAATCCATTTTGAAGTGACAACCAATTTATCACTAGGTCTAGGAATGATTTCCCAAACCCCATTCTTCATGATGGATTGATATTCTTCTTGCATCGCCTTCTTCCATTCTTCTTGATGAGAAAATTCTTCAAATTTAGTTGGTTCAATTTCTATTAATTTTTTCATATATGCTGCATATCCTGAATAACTCTTTGGTCTTTCTCTCTCTCTAAAAGTTCCATTAGTAGATCTATGTCCTTCGGCATCTTCAAGAATAGCTTTTAACCAATTTGGCCTCTTCGCATATAAAATCCCTTCTTACTTCAAATTGTCTTCCTTCTTTGATGTAGATTCTATATGCTTTTGAGGAGAAACTGTAGCAAAAAAATATTCCTTTAATGATTGTAGAATCTAATTCCTTTCGCTTGTCTTTTGGAAAATGGATGTATGCAGGACACCCAAAGATGCAGAGATCGTCCACACATGGCTTCTTTTATGTGAAGGCTTCTTCAGGTGTCATATTCTCTAGGATTCTATGAGGAATTCTATTTTGTATATATACTGCTGCCATTGTTGCTTCACCCCATAGAAAATTTAGTAGATCTTGATCAAGTATTGTAGTTCTTATACATTCTTCAATTGTTCTATTTTTCCTTTCTGCAACTCCATTATTCTCGGGATTATAGGGAATAATGAGCTTCCTCTTAATCCCTGATTCTTTACAATATCCAACTATTTATTTTGAAGTGTATTCCCCACCATTGTCGGATCTCAAATTTTTTATCTTTCTTTCGATTAAGGTTTCCACTTCAGATCTAAACTCCTTGAACTTTTCAAATACTCCATCCTTTGTCTTGACAAGGTAGAGCCATGTATTTCTAGAGTGATCATCAATGAAGGTCACATAATAAATATGGTCTCCAAGAGATTTGTTAGACATAGGCCCACACATATCAAAATGAATGAGGTCTAATATTTCCTTAGACATTGTATCACTTCTTGTAAAAGGCTTCCTTGTATTATTCCCTAAATCACTTCCTTTAAATACTCCTTCACGATCTTCCTTGATGTCGGGGATGCCATTTACCATTTGATTAAGAGAGGGAATGATCTAGTATTGTATATGCCCATATCTTCTATGCCATAGTTTGATAGGATTGATCTCCATGTGAACTAAGGCTTGAGGAGATGGAGTTATGACTCTATATAACCTTCTTGCAGATACTCCAATAACTTTTTCCTTATCAATGCTTGAACCCTTTCCCCAAACCATAACTTTTCCATCTACAAAGGAAACCCTATCTCGTTTATCTTCTAAAGAAGAAATTAAAAGTAAATTCTTTTTCAAACCTGGAACATAGAGTATATTGTTGAGATATAACTTTGTTCCATTTTCCAGCTTTAATGATGTAGATCCCAGGGCCTTGACTGCATAACTGTTTTAGAAGAGGAGGAATGACTTGTTATAGAGTTTTGTGAACCCAACGTTTCAGACTACCAAGTGAGTCCATCCTGAGGGGATGCACCAATAGATATTTTCAGATATTAATGATTTATCCATGAGCTCTATTTAGGTTATTATATATATATATATATATATATATATATATATATAACATATATATTATATATATATTTGTTTTTTTTTTTAAGAAAAGGTATATGAAAAATTGGTCGCGCCTATTAGTTTTCAATTTATTTGAATATTTATTATTATTTATTATTCTTTTAAATTTATTAATTTGTTAATTTATTAACTTGTTAATCAATTTGTTTAATATTACTTTTATTAATTGGTTAAAGGGAATAAATTAATTTATTATTTGTTGAGTTAGTTATTATGTTTTTACTAATTTTATACAAATTAACTATTTAAATTAATTTGTTTAATTGTTTAAATAAATAATTAATTTATTTGATTAATGTTTATTAATTTATTAATTGATTGATTAATTAATTAATATAAGTTAAATGATAAATTAATTAATTAACTGTATTATTTATTTTGATTTAATTATTATGTTTATTAATTTTATGTAAATTTAATTTTAATTAAATTTGTTAATTGTTTCATTAATTTGTTTGATTAATTGATAAAAGAATTTAGATTTAATTAAATTAATTTTTTGTTTATTTATTATTAATACGCTATTTATTTAATTTTAATGCTAATTTATTTGATTTAATTTATTTTATTTGATTAATTAAATTTAATTAATTGTTAATTGATAAATTGATAAATTGATAAATTAATAAATTAATAAAACTAATTGACTTTTAAATTAATTAAATAAATAATTAATAAATTAATGAATTAATAAATTAATAAATCAATAATGAGTTAATTATTGATTTTTTAAGATTTCAATTAAAGGTTTCCAGGTGTTGTTGAGTTTTAATCCATCGTCCCGGTTCAATTTGTTCTTCATTTTTTCTATTTCAATGGCTTCTTTGATTTTCCTTTTAAGATAGTGGTCTTCTCTTCTAACCAGTTTGACTTCTTCCATGCAGATGTAATGAGAGGAAGAATGAACATGTTCAGCTAAGGCTGATTTTGAGGTCCTTTCTCTTCTTAAGTCAGCAATGTGTTCTTTAATTCTAATATTAAGAGCCCTACCTGTCTCCTAGCTCCATTGCATAAGATGATGGGTCATTTGCTAGAGTACGAAGTTTCCCACTTTCTCCCATCACATGTCTTGACGCTATACTATCAATGATCCATGCATTATCATTATCAAGAGTACCTATGAGAGCAACCAATAAGCCTTCACTTTTGACTTTATTAGATAAGTTGTAGATGATCCTTCCAATCTAGCTTCCTGCAATTCTTATAATATTGAATCCCATCTTCAAGTAACTTGTTATAGAGGGAGTAACCTTTCCTTTCAAGCCAACAAAGTAATATCCAACCTTCTTTGACCTTAGCTCTGATACCATGTTGATAAATCAATGCTAGTAGATATTAGGGTTTGATTCCTCCTTTCTTGATAATTACTTGTGAATTATGTTGGCCTATTTTACTTGTTTATTAGATTATCTTTTATCAAGCAATTACCAAATTGTGTATCTGTAAATATCAGAAGAACAAGAGACATAATATGTAGGTGCGTGTTACACAGTAATTTGTCACCATTGGTCACCGTCCCTGTTACCCCTGTTTTCGTACATTGGAGGATACATTCCGGGACCTGTGAGCAGTGACATAGCCTAAAAACACTTGCATTATGTTCCCCTGAGTATGTACTTCATGTTCCCTGAAGACACCTTCTGCCAATTATCCCTGAAAAGTGCCCTTTTTCCATTGGCGCAGGTACACAGTGTCTTATCCGTGCCAATCACTGAGATCCTCAAAAAGGGGCGCGCCCATTGGCGCTCTGTCCTAGAACAACACTCGCGCCAACTAAGTTTGGTAAATATTTTTGGCAAACGCGCACCCATATTTTTTTTCCTTTCAGATCATGAAGTCTTTTGAGGGAAAAATCCATCTGATAGAGGTCAAGAGTCATCATCTATCCTTGACATCTATCCTCAGTAGCTTTTCGGAGATAATGTCGATCCACAATGGGCGTCCTGGTGCATTGAATCTTCCTCCCTTCTCCATTTATAAAAGTCTGTCCTCATGCATTAGACAGGCTAGTTCTGGAGTAATGCTAGTTGTGATTATGCTTGTCTGGAGTGATAGTAAGAGTCTTGAAGCATAGGGAGGTTATGCTGCCGGAATCCTGAGAGAGAGAAGGTCTATTGCAAGGCATACATAACTGCTCGCCCAGCCAGAGAATAGGTTCAACGTCAGAACCTTGGTTGTATCTTTCTCTGCCTATTATTCATTAATAAACGACTGCTATTATGGTTTCAATCTCATTGCCTATTATGATGTTTGATTTATTTCCTTTCTGACTGAAATATAGTTGTACTTTGGTTGATTTTATGCTTGTAG